>LOJH01000921.1:0-11070 GCA_001685095.1 Ellobius talpinus | reverse complement strand
GAGAGAGAGAGAGAGAGAGAGAGAGTTGATAATTCACATAAAGGGAAGATACTGAAGGCATAGTGAAGTTCGTGGTACATTTTCTCTTAGAGCAGAAAGTTGGTCCTTGCTCAATTAAATGGCACATGGTGAAAGTATTCATCCAGAATAATAATGAGGTGGCATGAACTACATGGCACACCGGGGAGAGGAGTATCTGGACTTTTGTCCAGTCCAGCTGGACTTTGCCACAGGCCACATCTGAGGTTATGAAGGTTGCCTTGGGCATCTGAGTTAGCAAAAGAGACTTGTGCAAACATTTCTTCCTGCAGGAAAACAAATGCAGAAGAATGTTCAGAGAGCCTGGCCACATTGTAGCCTAATGGCCAGCCACATCTTCCTGTCTGAGAGTGGCCTGAAAGCATCCAAGAAGAAACATCTTACCCATGGAGAGGGAAACGTTAAGCTACACTCCTTTGTAATGCGATAGAATTCTCTGAGATCTAAAGCTAAGTGCTGTAATAGCTCTCAGCTGCCAGTATCTTTATTTTTCACCCTTGACTTCTTTTCTGTGGTACATCCTTAGCTTTTTTTTCCTTACTAAAATAAAATAAAACAAGAGCACCAAGAGTAACCCCAAAGATTCCCTTCCGCATCCTAATTTATACTCATTATAGGGCATTTGACAAAAGTCATAAAAGTATTTATTATAAAATAAAAGCCACCCCTTAATTTTATTATGTCAGAACTTTGGAGTGTTTGACTGGTTTAGTGGGAGGTGAGTTGATTCCAGTTTAGCTTCAGGCTGTTAATTAGTAGGTCCCAGGGCTGGTGTGGGGCCAGCTGCTTGGGAAGCAGGAGAGGGGGCTGAGTTTGAGGTGAGACCTCACTTTAAAAGTGCGTGTGCCTGTGGATTCCCGAGAAAATTACAGAGAACTTTCAGATTTGTATCCTCTGACTCACATGATTATAATAACTGTCAGTCAAATAGCCATCTGCCAAATATACTTGAAGATTGCAGTTGAACACTAATTGCTGCATGCTGATTTCAGCCTCGTACGCTGGCTATCTGGCTATAAGCAGGGAGTTGAGGTTTGACCCCCTGACAAAGCATAAGAAGAAAATAAATGTTTGCTGCAATTCTTGTCCAACTATCCCCCGTGATATTTTTCAAAGTTAAATTGCACATATAATTTGGCATACATTATGAAGCATTGTAGCACAAATCCTCTGCACACGGTGATCGCCAAACTCTACGAGAGTTGCGAAATACTCCACAGAAAAAGTGTGTGGTCCTTAATTATTGGTCTTCTAAGTTTTTTTTTGGAAAAATTGCCATGTAAATGCAATGGAAGAGAACGGGGCTACAATCCGCATGTGTGTAAGAAAGCTTAGTGGCTTCTCACCGCTGCTTCTCATGCCGCTCTGAACACGCAGTTTCCAGGCCTTGGCTGAGGATGAGATCAACTGCCTACGAGAGAGCAGGTGGACTAGGAAGCAGGCCGATTACAATCCTTGCTAGCCGCACAAGGGCTCCTTCACACTGTGGTTCTGTTCTGTCAGTACACTTGTGATTCAAGGGGAACAAGGAAAGTACTCCAAGTGGGCTCTGTCATGGCTTTCCTTATCAAACTTTTCGTATTCCCCATAAGAAGATCCTTTATATAACTGTTCTTACACGTTGGTTTTAATGCTGGACATTCGGTTTTATGGCTATATCCTTATATAATAAAGCATTCAAGGTTTGAAGTAATAAGTTATTCTCTTTCATCTTTTCCTGGCACATTTTATATGAGAATAGATATAATTCTAACTATAACATGAATGCACGTGAATATTTTCTCTGCTCAAATTTCTGGGAGAGAAATGTTACATAAATGATACACATAGTATACGCCAAGGAAAAAACAAAACAAGAAAAAAAATCAAACTAAGCTACAGTCCCCTGAAAGGTCATCAGCATGTGTGTGTGATACATACACACACAGAATAAGGACACTAATGTAGAAATCCATGAGCACACATTTGTCCACACAAGGATATGTGCTCGCAACACTTTATTATAACAGTCTCATCTTAAAGAAATTGAGAAACTGTGCTTATCAAGTTTTTTACTTAAAAATACACAGAAAAAAATCCTCGCAATTCTAAAAGTAGATATTACACGTGAAATACAGAGTTTTTGTCAAACATTCTATCTTCAAATAAGTCAGTTGGGGATTTAAGTTGGAATATCATCACCTTTATAAGTTAACTTGTAAATAATTCACTTTTGGTCTCTAGTACGGTGGTGCATTGTACCACATATTAAATAAAATCTTTTAAGCTTTTTACATGCATTACTTTTTAATTTTTTCAATTTTTAAACTCATGTGTAAATACTATATTTATACAATTTCTACTCCTTCCTTCCAACTTCCCTCTCAAATTCATGATATTTTCATAATTATTATTTTTGCATATAGTGATTAGTATGCTCAAGACTTTTATTTGCTTAATAAACACATCTTCTGAAAAGTATTTTTAGGTATCAGAAGAAAAAATGTTTGTATTTGGCTTGCAATGAATGTTAAAAGGTTTAGTGATTAGTGATTTTTTTCCCTAGATATTGTGTGATTTTTTTAAAAATTGAAAATAGATACTCTTCAGACAATGTATTCTGATTATGGTTTTTCCTTCCCCCACTCCTCCCAGATCTTCTCTACCTCATACCCACCCAAATTTACACCCTTTCTCTCTCTCTCTCTATTAGAGTACAAATAGGCATATAAAAAATAAAAAAGTAGTAAATAAAATAAGATAAAAGCAAACAAACCAGAATGGAACAAAACAAACAGGAAAAAAAAAAAAGACCCAAACATTTGTGATTTTTATTTTGGAGTACACCATAGCTTTTTTAGTTAAGTAAGTTCTTAATCAATGTTTATTTAATTAAGATGCCTTTATAACTTTCCATTCTAGAGTTTCTCTTATGAATTTCATGAGATTTTTTAGTAATTTAATTTCCTGTGATTTTCTAGTTGTACATTCAGTATTGGAAAATTATGAAAATTATATATTCTCATTTTGATATATTTAATTATCTACCCTTACACATGATTTTCTTATCTTGTTACATTCACTAGTATTTGAGAAAACTGAAACAGTGAGTGGAACACTGAAAATAGTTTTTCTTGACTAATGGGAACTGTATCTAATATGCATTATTGGTTGTTTGTTTTATCAATGTGTATCAGATGTATCACACTGAAGTATATTAAATTAGCATATTTTTAGAATGCTGTAAAAGCTAACAACAGATTCTCAGATATTTTTGCTCTTTAATGTTCTGATAAAATGACATACATCTATTTCCTTAAATTGAATTATCTTCATATTCATGGAATAAACTTTAACATGGAGTCTTACTTTCTGAATAGGCTTTTAATCTAGCATTCATTTATTTTACAAATTTAGTTTTATATTTATTTTCATGTGAATATATTTTTTTAATGAAGTTTGTCAGCTCCTTGAGCCACAGAAGGAGCAGTATAGGTTTCTGATTTTTTTATTCCATTTTGGGATAAGATTGGGTCATTATGCAACAGCAACAATGACTTATTCCCAGGAGTTTGACTAATTATATGTGTATAGGAATACATATAAACATTTATAAGGCAATTCAATATCCATTTAATAAATAAGTAGAAATTCATTCATCATTGTGAGTATGACCTCTTCAACCATGGTGGGCTTTTACCCTGATTCACTCTACACAGCATGAGCTTGCTCCTGTAAAGTGGCCTTAAATCCAATCAGAAAGCAATTGGTTGGTTCTGTAACAGTTGTGCCACAGTTACCTCAGTAGTTCTGTCTTCTTTGACGTGTTTGGACTATAAACTGTAACTGGGCAGTGCCGTTGGTGATAATTTTCCCATCAACCTATCTGAGGCTATCCCTATGCTTATGAGGCATACTCCATTTATCAGGGAGACATGCTACCCCATACCATGTAGAAAAATAATGATTTCTCTTGGATCCTTCCCCGCCCCACCCAAAGTGCTCCATTCTGAGAAGGCTCAGCCTTCCTTGCATTTCTTATTGTTCAGCACTGAGTGCACGTAGCCATCACTTCAACAAGAAGGCAGCCATCTCATACTAAATGGGGAAAGGTACCATATTAAGATTGCCCACAGAGATGCTTCACTCTCAGAATATCCAACTGCAGCCACACAGATTATCACCCACCACAGAGACCACACACAACCACCCTTCCCCAGCTCACGTTTGGTTCTGCCAGTTTCTACTCAGCACCAATTCTACTGTGTAACTCTTCCTGGGGAGACATCAGTACACATGTATTCATCCCACGTAGGGCAATAATGACAGGCCAGTGAAACAATTCCACTGACGTCTAATTTACTGAAGCACTGAGTTCACCAAACAGGAGCATGAGAGAGACATTACTTACTGGAGAATGAATAACACAATGAAACCATCATCCCTGAAAAGACCTGCCACAGAATAGGTGGCAACCCAGGAAAGCTATATCCCTAAGACTTCCTGCCTTACTTGCATCCAGATCCTTCTAGCAGAAAGCCCTCCTTAAATAACTGTGCAACAGTTATATAGCCATGGTGGAGGACCTTATGAACCTTATAATACTCATGAACTTCCAGAGCTTTGTAACATTTGTTTGCTCCCTAGGACTTATGAGTCTCCTACTGGGAGGGAATGCTTCAGTTTGGAGGAAGTATCTGCATACCACACAACAAGGGCTAAGATGGTATTGCATCAGGATAGATTCACGTGCTCTGTAGTGAACTGAGTGCTTGCTTTGTCATTCACATAAAAAAAATCTAATCATGCAGTGTTGTGTAGATGTACAAGGAAGTCATGGTTTTTCTTGTCTTAAAAATGGTTCAATAGTTCAGAATCCTAGACATCAAGTTTGCCTTTCCACCACTAGAGCCTGGGAATCAAACTCAGAGCTTTGGGTTTGGTTGAAAGTGCCTCTACTAATCAAGCCAGCTCACTGGCAGTCTTGACCTTTTATAAGCTTTAGAGTAAAGAAAAAGGAAACCCATAGGTAGGTTCAAATACATCTTCAGTAATTCCTTGGAAGTTCCCCCACTGTGTTTGTCAGCTGGTGGTACCTCTGAAACAGGCCTTATGGTTGCTATTGGTGACACTCATGACAACTAATATGAGCCTATACCCTTTTTGCCTATCTGAAAATTTTAACTGGGACATTCTGCAGCTCTTTGCGATGATTATGTAGAGTATGTCTAATTATATAATATTTTCAAAAAGAAGACAGAGACAAAACTGTCCCCAGCCTGTGACAAGCCACAGAATCACTTCTGGTCTCTCCCATGCTCAGTGTGTGCTCAAACCTAAACTACACCCAGCACTGGAATGGCAGATTAAAAACCTAAGTGGGATGGCAGAGGCTCACTGTGGAACACTGTCATTTCCAACAGCCAAGATGGCCCAAGGCAAGGAGCATACCCAGCGGGTAGACAGCAAAGCTGAGAGTGTCCCAGCCTGGGGGCTCTGTCCATTGTACCAAGGAATTCCTCTAAACACAATCCTAGCTTTTAGTCAGTCATATCCAAAATGATAGAAGAATCGAGAAAAAGAAGCAGTTTCTGGTTTTACAGGCAAAAGCAAATTCCCATAGCTTTGTCTCAATTCTCTGTGTATGTGCACAATAATATATTCTTGCTACCAATGCAAATATTGGCCCTGGGGTTCCATCTTCCTTAGTCTGTGTAAAGAGCTCTCACGCTAGATCAGGCCATGTGTTTCATTTGCATGGTGTTGAGTTGGTTCACTTTTTCTCTGGGATCCTGTCTTCTGTTCTGCCGCGTCCTTTTCATGTTGAAATCATGGAGCACATCACAGTCTGCAGTTACACTGGCTGACAGAACAGAAATTCAATCAATCCATGGGAGCAAAAGATTCAACCCTGGGAACCTCCAGCATATCCTAACAGCTCCTGGCAAGCCTGGTGCCTTCCATGCCTCCCAGGGATGCTTCTTCTAAAGAAAAACATTTATGAAAACCACCCACTGAGCAAACCTAATACCATACAGCAGGGAGGAGCTTTGCACCATTCTATAAAGCAAAGACAGTGGCTAACCTGTGAAAGGAGACATGCTGGGAAAGAAGTCCTGAGCAGTGATGAAGGAAACCCAAGTCTGCTGAATACAGAAACATGAGTCTCTCGCTCTTCATTTCTCTTCTTGTTCTGTAAGAGAGGAATCACACTCAATGGTAAGATTCAAAGTATCAAGGAATCTTGTTTCTTAGGAGTCTAAGAAACAAATACAAAAATATAGTTCTGGCACACAACGAGCAGCTACAAAAACCTGGTGCAATTCAAAGAGGAAGACTAGATAACAAAGAAACACGCGAAAGCGTCCTCAAGTGGATTTAAAGTCATGGCATAATTACAGTGCCATTTTGCACTTGTTAAGTGAAAAGAAACTAGAAATTAATGGCCATTTCCATTCAAGAAAAAAATGCAGTGGATTGAGAACATCACTCATTCATCAGTTGAATCTGGTGAAAAGTTACAACAACTCATTATGAAGAAGTCATCACTGCATTGTGAAAACCTGGAAGCATTCAGACAGTTTGATCCAGAAACACGTTACAGGGAGAATATCTTCAAGATTCCAGAATACAAGTTGTTCCAAAAGTCTCAAGCTTTTCTAACACTACTGCAGTTTTATCCATGGTAAATCCTATGCCTTACTTTATGCATTGGTTTGCCATGAAAATATGACATGCTAAATAAAGTATTGCATAAAATGACCTCAGGATATGTGCATGGGTTATATATGAAACAGAAATGGTTTATGCTTAAAATTGGGCTTTATGTCCAAGAGAGCTTTTTATGTATATGCAAATCTTTAAAAATTGAAAACACTTCTATTCCCCAAACACTTTTAACTAAAAGACTATCAAATAAAATTATTTTCCTTTAAAGAATATTTGGGGAGGGGCTGGGGAGATAGCTCAGCAGGAGTGCTTGATGCTCTTCCATAGCTGGGAATTTGTTTCCAGCCCCCATATCAGACAGCTCACAACTTTCTGTGACTTTCACTCCTTCAATTCCAGAGGATCAGGATTCAGTACTTTCTGACCTCTCAGGACACCTCTGCTCACATGCACATATATACACATAGGCACAGAAATAAAAATAAGTCTATAATAATAATAAAGGTATTTTCCACTGTATCAATCACATCCATAATACACTGCCTCCTCCTATCCCCTCTAGTGATCTCTTTCTTTTCCTCTCCAGCTTCAAGCCCTCTTTTCATTTGCTTATTTTGTTAGAGTAACTGAGTCCAATTAGTGTGGCCCATGTGTACGAGGTTGTATGGCCATTCACTGGGGCAAGAGCAATCTAATAGTCCGTATTCCTAAAGAAGAATGACTCTCTCTCTCTCTCTCTCTCACTCAGAAACCACTATTGCCCAATAGCTCCTCCATTTACCCTGGGGTCTTGGAAACCCCTCCCCATCTCTAGAGAATTCTCACCTGCTTCATCTTCCATAGGTCTTGTAGAGGTAAACACAGCCTCCATGAGTTGACGCAGGCAATGGCCATATCGTATCCAGAGGTCATCATTTCATAGCTTCCCTAACCATTTGCATACTCTTAACATTCTTTCTCCCATCTCTCAGGAAGTTGCATGGCTCTTTGCTGATATGTGAGGCTGATTCTTTAACCACTACCGACTGCAAAAAGAAGCTTCTCCTACCAAAGTAGAAAGCGGCATAAATCTTTAAATGTAAACACACGCATTTAGAATACAGTTTGACACCACACTCATTTAGTAAAACAATAGTATATCCCTTAACCCCCTTGTCAGGGCCTATGAGCTCTCCTGTCATGGGCTTTTCATGAGGTGTTTATTAAAGAGTATAAAATCCTTCCTGTGGGGCAGCTCTCGTATTCAATCAAAAGGTGTTCAGATATCTTCATAACCGTCATGTTGCTATTGCACCAGTATACATTACTTGCTACCAGGTCAGCATTATAACATTTGGGGTCCTGGGCTGGTGAGGCCATTGGCCTTTTCTTCCCCAGCAGCCTGTATAGCAGCTTTTGGCACTATATAAGTCAGCAAGCATGAAGAGAGTTCCCTTGTCAGTTTGAAGTTCGTTTCTCTGTGTTCTACATCCAAAGTGAGTAATTTCTTCAGCAATAGGTAGGGTGGGAAACCCAGAGCAATGGCAATTATCTTTGTTCTTTTGAATACCTCTGGGGCTTCCCCATCTAATAACTCATAGTGAGATAACCTGTGTCTGACACTGAGATTTTCATTTAATATCTCAAGTCTTCTGGGAGAAGTATTGTCCACTCATTTTGGACACTTCCTTTCAAAGAGATGTGTGTATGTGTGTGTGTACATGTGCACACACAATGTGTGAATGAACACATGTGTTTGCAAGTTACTGGATTTTCATTTATCTCCTGTGTTCTAATACCCCCTCTAAATGAATTTATTCCTGGCTTGGAATATCAATGTTTTCTATATATCTAATTCATAGACTTTTTATTTTGGTTAATTCTTTTTTTTCTATTGAAAATAGATTCTCTTCTCATACAACATATCCGGATTACAATTTCTAATTCCTTTACTCCTCTTAGTTTCTCCCCACTTTGCCTCCCCTCCAGATCCACTCCCTTTATGCCTCTCATTAGAAAAGAATAATCTTCTAAGAGAACAACCAAACATGACCAAATAAAAATTAATTAGATGAAGCAAAAACTATCATACTGAAGATGGACATAGCAACGCAACAGAAGAGTTCCAAGAGCAGGCACAAGAGTCAGAGACCCACTCTTTCTCACGGTCAAAATCTCATAAACATACTAAGCTAACAACTATAATACATATGCAGAGGATTGGGTGCTGACCCATGTAGGTTCCGTGCTTGCTGCTTCAGTCTCTGCGAGCTCATATGTGCCTTGCTCAGTTGATTCACAGGGTTTTTTCTCCTGGTGTCTTCCATTTTCTGTCTCATCTTTCATGGGAGTTCCTGAGCTTCCTGAGGATGTATCTGAAGGAAAACTTCCAATTACTCTCTCTCCACATAATGTCTGACTGTGGGTCTCTGCCTGTGTTCCCATTTGCTGCCCTAGAAAGCGTCTCTGGTGTTGACTGGATAAAGCACTGACCTACAAGTAGAGCAGACTATCACTAAGAATCATCTCATTGATACCTTTTTTTAATGACCAGTAGTGTTTGGTTTTATCCCAGGACTCTGAACAATCTAGTCTCTGGTTCTTGGTCACCCAAGTAGTGTCAGGCATGAGTTCACTGTCAAGAAGTAGGCCTGAAGCCAATCAGACATTGGCTACTCCTACAAATTCTGTGCCACCATTTCCACAGCATATTTTGCTGTCAGAACAGGTTGTGGGGCAAAGGTATTGTGACTGGGCTGGTGTCGACGTTCCTCTTTCAATAGCCTACGGAGTACCTTCCCACACCAAAGAGATTAGAACGTAATGGTTCCATGCAGATACCACCTTGACTTCTCTGTGTTCAATTGGTTGTGTGGGTATTGTCCTCTGTAATGGAGACCTGTTGTCAGTTTATGGAGAACAATCATTTGTCTTAACCACAGACTGGGTTGTTTGGGGGATTTCTATGGGATTTCCTTGGTCAACAACTCAATTGAATGTAACCCAGTCTTGCACTGTAAGCCTCACCTGGAGACAAGAGATGGTCAATTGTGGCTCCAAATCCTCCTTTACTAGGAGTGCTCATTAGAGTCATCGCCATCTATCCCAGGAAGTTTCCACTGCACTGGTTCACACACCACTCCCCAAATGACCCCCAAATTCCAGCCATCTCTCTCTGAACTCTCTCCTTCCACCCCATCTCTCCTATACCTAATAAGCCCATGCTTCCCCTCCCACCCACTTTCAAGTCTGCCCATAAAATGTATTCTATTTCTTTCTCCCAGGGAGACCCATGCAGCCTCTCTAGACCTCTTCTCTTTATTTAAACTTTGTAAGTCTATGGATCATAGCTTGGTTACCATTTATTTAGCTACTAATATCAACTTAAAAGTGGAAACATACCATACTTATCTTTCTGGGTTTGGGGTATCTCAGGATGATTTTTTCTAGTTCCATTTATTTGTCTGTAAATTTCATAATACCATTTTTTAATAGATGAGTAGTAATCCATTGATAAATGCACCACATTTTCTTTATCATTCTTCTCTTGAAGGGCAACATCTAGGTTGATTACAGTTTCTAGTTATCATGAACAAAGTAGCAATGAACATAGTTAAGCAAGTATCTTCATGGTAGGATGGACCTTTGGGTATATGCCCAAGAGTGGTATCGCTGGATCATGAAGTAGATCAATTCCCAACTTTCTGAGGAATCACCATATTGATTTCCAAAGTGGTTATACAAGTTTGCACTCCCACCAGCAAGGAAGGAGTATTCCCGTTGCTCCACATCCTGACCAGTATGAACTGTCACTTGTGTTATAGATCTTAGTCATTCTGACCAGTGTATGATATAATCACAAAGTCATTTTGATTCCCATTTTCTTAATGGCCAAAGATATTGGACATTTAATCATTTCTCAGCCATTTGAGTTTCTTCTACTGAAAATTTTCTTTTATATCTGTCCCCCAATTTTTAATTGGATTATTTGGTTTTTTTGATATCTAGTATCTTGAATTCCTTATATATTTTGGATATTAGTCATCTATTGGAATTGGAGTTAGAAAAAAATCTTTTCCCATTTTGTAGGCTGTCACTCTGAATGATGGTGTCTTTTGCCTTACAGAAGCTTTTCAGTTCCATTAAGTACCATTTATTAATTGTTGATTTTAGTACCTAGTTATCAGTGTTCAGAAAGTCATGTTCTATGCCAATATGTTCAGGCTATTCCCCACTTTATCTTCTACCCCTTTCAGGTATCTGGCTTGATGTGGAGGTCTTTGATCCATTTAGACTTGATTTCTCTGTAAGGTGATAAGTATGGATCTATTTGCTTTTCTATACATGTGGACAATCTGATGGAGGAGGGTCATCTGTCTATGTGTTACTTTCATTGGTTAATAA
>LOJH01000920.1:16686-27149 GCA_001685095.1 Ellobius talpinus | reverse complement strand
CAGACAGACAGACAGACAGACAGACAGACAGACAGACAGACAGACAGACGGGGACTGGAGTGGGCTTTTGAAACCTCCAACAAGGCCACACCTTCTAATCCTTCCCAAACTGTTCCACTCCTTGGTGACTAAGCATTCAATATATGAACATATGGGGCCATTCTCATTCAAACCACAGTGATGAAGGGCTGTAATTTTAATATCATTAAAGGACAAAGTTCGTGAGACTGAAGGAGTCTTAGGATGTTGCAGCCAGATGCTAATGTGGACTTTGGAGATTTGAGAGTACATCTATTGTGGATTGAAGCCTGGTGCAGTGACTTAGGCAGGACTGGAAAGGTAGAAAGCACAACCAAGAAGTACTGGAGGGCCTGGGAAGATAGCGTCTCATGCTAAGAACTGCTCACACAGCTTGAGGACCAAAGATGGATTCCAGAACCCACAGGAAAGCTCAGGACAGTGGCACAAGCTCATGGTCCCAGTGCTGGGGAGGTGGAGACAAGGATCTTGCTGGCCACCCATCCAAGCCTAGTTGGGGAGCCATAAGTCCAGTGAAAGATCCTGTCTCAGAAAATAAATATGGCGTGCACAGTCACCACTAAGGGTGGGAGTGTGGAGGTGGGGCAGAGGAGGATCTCTTTGAGTTTGAGGCCAGCCTGGACTACAGAGTGAGTTCCAGGACAATCAGCTAAACAGAGAAGCCCTGTCTTGAAAAACAACAACAAAAATAAGTACCACTACCTTGAGGAACAACACCTGAGTGTGTGAGCGCGCACACACTCACAATAAAGGACATCAGTGTGGAAAGAGCCATGCTGTGTCTGTAAGAAGCTTTACCTTAATTCCATCCATCAGTGGACACTCTAGATAGCTGCAAGGAGGAAAGAAAAGGGAGAGGGAAGCGGGGAGATACTGCATTGGTACAAGGGAAAGAATAAAAAAAAGACAGCTGAGGGTATGACTTAGTAGGTAAAGTGTTTGATGTCCTCAGCACTCACATAAAAAGCTGGGTGTAATAGTCCATGCCTGGCTCAGCATTCAAAGGCAGGGCCAGGAGGATGGGATTGGCACGGCTTGCCAGCTAGCCAGTCTAGCCAATCAGTGAGCAGGATCCATGAGAGACCCTGCCTCAAAAAATTGAGCACGTTGTGTTGTACATACATGCATGCACTCAAAACATTCATACACATAAATAAAAGAAATCTAAAAGAAAAATAAAATAAATTGAGAACAATAGAGGAGGATACCTGATGTCAACCTCCGGCCTTGGCACATGCACACAAGTGCATATGCATGCATGAAAATCTGTAAACCTCCCTCATGGTGATTCCAAGCCTTTCCAGCTGTTTATGTGCACTTTGTTTTCTCCACCCTAACTTGGGGACAATCTCAGTGAATTTCTGAGTTTCTTTCTAAATCATGGCTTCTAGGCCTGTACAGAAGGACAATGTGAGTTTTTTCTCAAAGCATTAAGTTCATAGCAGCGGTTAAGGGAAGATGGAGAAAGATTCTCACCCAGAATTCTTCTTGCAGCAGTTGGCAGTGGGGTTGGGAGGGCTGCTGTCCTGCCCTGGCTGTACCCGTTTGGAATTGACTGGGGAGTTGAAACTGGCAGTTGAGGTGCTGTGGTAGAGACAGATAGGCTGTGCTTTGACTGTGTTGTGTGGGTAAGATAAAACAGCTTCCTCAGGCAGGCTTGGCTGCTGGTAGGTTTAGTGTGCTCTCTTCTTTGGACTTATTCTCCCTGGTAGCCAAATTCTCAGGTCACTAATTTTCATCTTCCCTCCTACAAAAACCACTAAACCTGTAAAGAGCTCTTCCATCCTGCTTCAGCTCACCTCACAGACTTGAGACGTAGTGTTTTGTTACTCAGTTTTAAGTATTTTCTAATTTCTGTTGACTTCTTCCGTCTTTGGAACATTAAAGGTGCAATTTTAACATTTCCAAGGTTGTTGTATTTTGGTTTTTGATTTTAAACCTCCCCCCCTTTTTTGTTTGCTTTGTTATGTCTCTGGTATCTTCGAGGCAGGATCTCCTATGTAGGTAGCCCTTTGATGGTCTAGAGCTTTTTAGATAGATCAGGCTGGTCTCAGATTTGCAGTTCTCCTGCCTCTGCTTCCATAGTGCTTGGACTACAGGCTGGGGTTTTGGTTGTTGTTTTGTTTTTCCTATTATTCATATGTGTGTTATATGTACATGTTCATGTGTATGCACGTGTGTGACTGAAGGCTAGATGTCAACATTAGGTATCTTTCTCAATCATTTTTTACCTTATTCTTAAAAAATATTTTTATTTTATATGTACGTGAGTTTTGTTTGCATGTATGTATGTGTGCTGTGTGCATGCCTGCCTACCTGCCTGTGGAGGCTAGAAGAGAGTTGGGGTTACAGGTAGTTGTAAGCAGCTGTGTGGGTGCTGGAAGCTGAACCTAGATCCTCTGCAAGAGCAGTAAGTGCTCCTGACCACCGCTCCATCTTTCCTGCCCCCATTTACCATATTTTTTGAGGCAGAATCACTCGCTAAACCTGGAGCTCATCAATATGTCCAGACTGGCTAGTCAGTGGCCTCTAGGGGTCTGTCTGCCTGCCCCCAGCGCCGGGACTGGAGATTCAGTACCTCACTTTTTTCCTGAGTGTGTTTCTAGTTCAAACTCATGCTTCTATGGCAAGCACTTTACTGACTGAGCTGTCCCCTCAGCCCAGTTTTTGTGTTTGAAGACAGGGTTTTTTGTTGACCGGGTTAGCCTCAAACTCATTCAAAAAGCAAATCTAGAACTCCTGATCCTGCTGCTCCACCTCCCAGGTCCTGGGATTACAGGCCTGCGCCACCATGCGGCCTGAGCCACCAAGTTGAGTGTGAGTCTTAGTTATCTTTTTACTTTTGATTTTTTAAAAAGGTATCAAAAAACAAAGATAATATTCATATATCAATCTATATTTTTGTGTTTATTTATTTGTTTGTTTGTTTTGAGGTGGGGTCTCACCATGTAGCCCTGGCTGTCCTGGAACTCACTATGTAGACCAGGTTGGTCTCGAACTCAGAGAGATCTCCCTGCCTGTGTCTCCCTAGTGCTGGGGTTAAAGGTGTGCACCACCATGACTGGCTAGATCCTTATTTTTATTGAAAATTCTTTTCTGTGAATATACTCTTAGTTTGGGGAGTGTTCTGTATGTTTGTAAAGATTGTATAGTCTGTCACTGTTGGGTGTACAGGTCTATAAATGGCCACTGGATAGAGCTTTTAATTGTACTGTTTAAACTCCTGTAGTCTGAGGCTAGGGAGACAGTTCCATCAGTAAGTGCTTGCCACACAAGTATGAGGACCTGAGTTCAGCCTCCAGAACCCACATAAAAAAGCCAGGCATGCTGGCACATATAGATCCCTGGGGCTTGCTGACCAGCCAGCCTGGCCTACTTTCTGGGCTCCAGGCCAGTGAGAGACCCAGCCTCAAACAAACAAATAAATAACCATGTAGACAGTGGCTGAGGAACAACACCGGAGCTTGTCCTCTGCCTTCCCGAGATATGTGCACCTGCAAACACAAAACTTCCAAAGTCTGTTATTCATCTCAATTTGTCAGTTATGAGCGAGATCCCCAGTGTGTTTTATTAACTTAGAGTACGCACCTGTAAACAATAGAGCTTGGTTTTGCCTGGTTTTATCTTGTCATGTAACTGAGTCTCATGCAGTGTCTGTGGCTTTTGTTTGTGTGGGATTCCATTTTGAAGACGGAGCAAACTGTTCTGTGCTGATGCAGCTCAGTATTCCTAGTGTGGTCTGGTCAGTGAGGATTCCTTAAACCCTTACAGGGGGACTGAGAGGTCAGAACCCCTTTCCTCATCACCATGTCATTTCCCTTCACGGTGACATCTGTAAGGTCCAAAGGCAGCAATGCCCACAGCGCATGGCACTCTTCTCAAGGTGGTGACTGCAGGCTGTGTTCGCGGTGGTTTTGTTCTCCACTGAGCCTTGTGGGCAGTTTAAAAGCTAATCCAGGGCTGGAGAGATGGCTCAGAGGTTAAGAGCATTGCTTGTTCTTCCAAAGGTCCTGGGTTCAATTCCTAGCAACCACATGGTGGCTCACAACCATCTGTAATAGGGTCTGGTGCCCTCTTCTGGCCTGCAGACAGAATATTGTATACATAATAAATAAATAAATAAATATTTTTTTTTTAAANACAGAATATTGTATACATAATAAATAAATAAATAAATATTTTTTTTTTAAAAAAGCAAATCCAGTTCTACTTGAGAATGTCCTTGACAGAGCAGGAAAGATTATTGATTTTATTAACTCTCAACCCTTGAGAATACATCTTTTTAATAACCGGGGCGAAGTGCTGAGTACGCATTAGCACCTCTGCTGTGTAGGGGCATGTGGTGGCTGCCTGAGCTGCGTGTGTATGTTGTAATCTGAATTATAAGCTAAACTTGCTGCGGACTGAGAGGTAAATTGTGGTTGCTTACGCAGGGGTACTTGGCAGACATTTTCTTGAAAATAAAGTGAAGCTGTCACTTGAAAGACAAAAAGCCGCTGGTATTCTGTTGTCAGTAGTAGAGTCTGAGGGTTTTGTAATTGTTCTTGTTTTGTTGAGACAGTTTCCTCTTTCCCAACCAAGTGAGTCTGATTGCCTTCATGTGCTCAGTCAACACAATGTAATCACAGTAATTAAATACAGAAACAGATATGAAACCGGGATATGGAACTGAGCCATGATCCTCCTGCCTCAACCTCTTTAGTGGTGGGATTACAGGTATGCCCCACCACATCTGGTGGTTAAAATTTGGATATCTTTGTGAACATTAGAATTGGAGGAGATGTCTGTATCTACCATTGTGAACTTAACAGTTTGTCAAGACTTAAAAATCACCCCATGTGATAATAATGAGATATATATAGATGGAGATAGATATAGATATAAATACATACATTTATATATATTGCCACACATATATAGCATACACTCATATGCACATTATGTGTGTATTGTTTTGTTTTGTTGAAACAGCTTTGGAGCCTGTCCTGGAACTTGCTCTGTAGGACCAGGCTGGCCTTGAACTCACAGATTCACGTGTCTCTCCCTCCTGAGTGCTGGGATTAGAGGAGTCTGCCACCACCTCTGGCGTGTGTATTATATTTATTGCTGCAGTACTGGGGATTAAACACAATCTTGTGCATGCTAGGCAAGTATTCTACCATTGATTATTTTTCCCTCTTCCTCCTCACTAATTTTTTTTTCCTTCACATAGTAAAATGATATATAGTGAAAGACTTGTATGATCGAACAGGTCATTATTTTCTAAATAAAGTCTGTGATATTATAAAATCTTGCATGGTGAAGATTCAACAAGATAAACCAATGGGTTTTAATATAATAGTCCAAGCTCTCTGATAAGGTTACAGATACTACATTGCATTTATTTTTTAAAGACAGGTCTCATTATGTAGCCGTAGCTGGCCTTGAACTCACAGAGCTCTGCCTGCCCTGCCTCCTAAGTGCTGGGATCAAATGTGTGCACCGCCATGTCTAACACATGAATCTAGTTGTAAGAAATTGCCATTTTGGGGCTGGAGAAATGGCTCAGTGGTTAAGACTGCTCTTCCAGAGGACCTGGGTTCAATTCCCAGCACCCACATGGCAGCTTACAACTGTCTGAAGACCCAGTTGCAGGGGATCTGACACATTCACACCAATGCACATAAAATAAAAATAAATAAATCATTAAAAAAATTAAAAAAAGAAAGAAATTGCCATTTGTTCAGCTGATAGTTTCAAAGGAATAATCTCAGTTATCTAAAAAGGTTGTTAAAGGGGTTAGGGTTTTAGCTCATTAGTGGAGTACTTTCCTAGTAAGCACAAGGTCCTAGGTTCTGGACCCAGCACTGGAAAATATTAAAAATAAAAACTAGGACCAGCAAGATGACTTACCTGGGGAAGACACTTGTTATTCAAGCCTGGCAATGTGAGTTAGGTCCCTAGAGCTCATGTCAGACTGGAAGGAGAGAGCTGGGAACCACAGAGTTGACCTTTGACCTTCACCGAAGCAGTGTGGCCACACAACACACACCAGGCACACAATAATAAGAAAGAAAAATGAAAAGGAGGTTAAATTATTCTTCTTTGCCGGCCAAGTATATGTGCAAGTCTGATTTCCTTCATGTCTTTCAGCAAAACAACATATCACATAGAGATAGATGTGAAATTGAGCTGTATTCTGTTAAGCCATGCAATAAAAACTGTTAAAATATTGAAAATGTGCCCTTCTTATTTTTTTTTTGGAAAGCAAAAAGTTGTTTGTTTGTTGTTGCTTTTTTAAAATAAGATATTTATGTCGGGCAGTGGTGGTGCACGCCTTTAATCCCAGCACTTGGGAGGCAGGTTAGTTTGAGGCCAGCCTGCTCTACAGAGTTCCAGGACAGCCAGGGCTACATAGAAAACTCTGCCTTAAAAACTGCTAAATGAATGAATGAATAAATAAATGTTATTTATACTAACACATGATATCTTTGTTTTAAAATAAATTACATTTTAAAAACTACATGTATACTCTATACATATACTTACTATAATAAATACATATAGAGTATACAGAATGTATAGCATGTCTAATACATTACATGCTCTATTAATAACTTCTTATGTAAAAAAGGCGCTAAAATAAAGAAAGTTTGAGTGGTTCATAGAATTATTGGAAGTACTCTTCCATTGTAAAGGCTTTTGTTTGTTTTTTGAGACAAGCAGTCTAACCCAAATTCCCCTCCTGTTTCAACCTCTTAAGATCTGGGCTTACACCTGCATGAACCTCCACGGCCCATCTTTTAATACTATAAGATTTTTGACCTACCGTAGTTATCTACTGAACTATTTTTCCATGCTCCCCTTTCTAGTGGGTACCAGCATGAACCTTAATAACTACTTTAATAATTGGCCTTGCTTGTGTGCCTAACTGTTCATGGAGTGGAGGATTCCTGGGTGGTAGGATATGCATATCTATCTCTCATATATAGGTAATGCCCCATTTAGTCAGAGCTCCTGCTGGAAACAGACTAGGTCCTTAGAGAATCTAGTCACTGGACGGCTAACAGATGCGTGTGCAGTGTTTATAAGGCATCGAGGGGTCACCCAGTGTCTTAGTGCAAGCCACCCCAGAACCTTGTTCCGTCTGCCATCTAAGGGGACACCCTAACCGGGCTCATGACAAGCTGCCTGACAGAACTGTGGGGACATAGGGATCAGACAGTTCATGAAAATTGTCTGGGAGGGACGCTGGGGAGTAAATTCCCTGACCTCCTCCGTTCTTAATCCCTTTGTAATTCTTGCCATGGACAAAACTCAGTTTAAAACCAGAGAAGGGAACATGATGATAACTTTTCATGGAGTCTTGAATTTCACCTAGAATTGAATTTTGTGGATGATATGAGAAATAGGGGTAAGATTTTTTTTAACAGCCCCACATGGCTATCTGATTAATTAATAACGTACCAATCACTGAAACATAGTTTCTTCTCCACAGTATGAAGTGCCCTTTTGTCATGTCAGGTGCTCATAAATGTTCTCAATTCCCTCTTCATTAGTATAGCATCACAGTTTGTCTTACCCAGTGTAACAGCCCCAACCTCCTTGAGACAGGGTCTCATTACCTTGGCTGCCTAGACCTCACTCCTGCCCCGCCTGTGCTGGGATTAAAGAGTGTGTCACCACGCCCCGTGGTCTGCTCATTTCTGTTTGTCACAGTTGTTTATGGTTGGTAGGTCCTAATCATTTCAATATAATTTTAGTGTCAAACATGCTGCATAAAACCCTGTTGAAATTTTAATTGGGGTCAGGTGGTGGTGGCACCCGGAGGCAGAGGCAGACGGATCTCAGTGAGTTCGAGGCCAGCCTGATCTACAGAGCGAGTTCCAGGACAGCCAGGACTGTTAAACAGAGAAACATTGTCTCGAACCCCACCCCCTAAAAAAAAATTAATTTGGATTTTTACAAACCAACTTGGGGAGGAAATTAGATATTTGCAGAAATAACCTTAATTCCTAATAAACTTGCTTATTCAATTGTTTATTTTTATCTATAATTTTCTTTATAAAAGTTATGTCCATATTTTTAAAAAGCATCTTATTTATTTCATTTATTTTATACCACCACAGGACTCTTGTTCACTTAAAACCAATGGTGGGGTTTTCCTTAGGGGTAGGTTTTTTTTTTCCTGTGATAGATCTGGAGTGTCCCAGACTTTCACTTCAGTTCAGTTGATAATTATGTTTCTCTAGAAGTTTGTCTAGTTCGTGGACACTTTTGAATCTCTTGTTTTTCACTTCCAGTGATTTCTCCTTCCTCTCCCTTCTCTTTCTGTTCTCTCTAGTACCAGGTGTAGACCAGGGAGCCCAGAGTTGTCCTGCACACTAGACAGGCACTCTACCCTTGAGCTGTATTCCTGGCGCTTCATTCTTGACATGAGTAATTTTCTCTATGTTTTAGAACGACTCTCAGCAGAGGTTCAAATCTAGATATCCCATTTGTTGTTGTCCTTTCTACCTAGTCTTCCTGCCGGTGTGTCTGCTCCTTATCCACCTCACACACAGTTGTTTTTGCTGCCTACAGATTAATGTGTTCACTCTGTAGATTCTTCTGTATCTCACTGATTTATTTTTTTAGAAGTCATTTTCTAATACATGCTTTAAAAGCTATAAATCTCATGCTATTGCTTTTTAACAGTGTTTTGTAAGTTTTATTATGTTGAGTTATCATACAATTAAAAATAACGAGAATGTTTTCTTTGATTCCATGGGCTCTTTAGAAATGAATTGCTTAATTTCCCAAACAGGATTTTCAGACTTTGTCATTTCAGCATAAACCCCCATGATCAGACAGTATGTCCTGGGTAAGCTAAGACCTTTGATAACTCCATAGCTTGCATCATATGGTCACTTGGGTGGAAGAAGGTGAGCTTGAAAATCGTGTGTCCTTTGAGTTACTGGGCTAAGTAGGGTGTGTGTGCAGTGCCTTTTGATCTTGTAAGTCCTACAGTTCTCTCTCTTGGAGGGGGAGTGTTTTGAGACAGGATTTCTCTGTGTAGCCCTGGCTTTCCTGGAACTCGCTCTGCAGACCAGGCTGGCCTCGAACTCAGAGATCTACCTGCCTCTTCCTCTCCAGTGTTGGGATTAAAGGTGTGCACCACCACTGCCTGGCTGATTTTTCTTCCTTTAAAATCTGCTTCTCTGTCAGTTACTATGAGAAATTTTTCTCTTTTTAGTCCTGTCAACATTTGTTCGTATATTGTTATGTGGTAGTGATACAGAAATCTTAACTGTTTGGTGAATCATCATAGAGTGGTCTGCTTCATAGTGCTTCAATGTCACATATTGACAGTGCTTGTTAATTTCATTTCAACATTAGCACTCTGCATGTGTGTTTATGTATTCATGTATGTATGATGTATGTATGTATGTCTGTCTGCTGGTGAAGGCCAGAGGAAGATGCAAGGTATCCCACTCTGTCACTCCATCTATTTCCTCTCACACAGGCTGTCTTACTGAGACTGCAGCCAGATTGACAGCAAGCAAGCGTGTGTGTGTGCATGTGTGTGGAAGCCAGCTGTCTGTACCTCAGCAGTGTTGGGGTACAGGGCATTCGGTCACATACATCTGCCTCTTTCCTTGAGTTCTGGGGATCTGAATTCAGGTCCTTGTGCTTGTCCCTGTGCTCTTACCTGTGCTCTTACCTGCCAAGCCATCGCCCCAGTCCTAGTACTCCCAAGATTCCTTGTTTTCCAATCTTTCAGCATCTATTTGTTCTTCTTTTTTAATATTTATTTATTTATTATGTATACAATATTCTGTCTGTGTNTTTGGAAGAGCAGGCAATGCTCTTAACCTCTGAGTCATCTCTCCAGCCCCCATCTATTTGTTCTTATACTGAAGGTATGTCTTCTATAAACTATTTGGAGTTGTGATTTTTGGCCAGCATCTGACAACATTCTGTCTTGTTCTTTTTTTTTTCTTTTTTTGGAGACAGGGTTTCTCTGTAACTTTGGATTCTGTCCTGGAACTTCTTCTGTAGACCAGGCTGGCCTCAAGACATGGTCTTCCTATGTAGCCCAGGCAGGCCCTGCATCCTACTGTCACTGCATCTCAAGGGAATGGCTGTTGTGCATCATTGCCCCAGGTTTCCTGAGTCTGGCCATTGGCCAATCTTTATTTCTTTATTTTAGGGTGGGAATTCATAATTTATTCAGTAAAGAATTAGGAATTGATCAGCAGATTTTAACAAGAATGAGAAATCAAAGTAACCTGGGCAGGCTACATACAATAGGCTGCTTATTAACAGTCTGACAATATTTTAAAAGTAGAATATTTCATTTATACATGGAATATAATATAATGACTAATAATATGTATCGTTTAATCTACTGTCTAACTTGTTTCTGTGTGTGTGTGTGTGTGTGTGTGTGTGTGTGTGTGTGT
>LOJH01000920.1:0-16679 GCA_001685095.1 Ellobius talpinus | reverse complement strand
GTGTATGTGGATGTTTGAAGACTGCTTTGGAAGATTGGTCTCCTCCACAGTATGGGACCCAGGGATCAAACTCAATCTTGTTAGCAATCACCTTTACATGCAGAGCCATCTTGCTTCCCTTCATCTTGTTATTTGAGATAGGTCCTCTCACTGGCTCCTGGGACTCACTGATTAAGCTAGAATGGTTGGCCAGCAAGCTCCAGGGATCCTTCTTTGTCTCTCCAGTGCTAGAATCACCTCAGAATGCCCTTAATAAAAGGCAAAATATTATTATTATTATTATTATTATTATTATTATTATTACTACTACTACAAGCATGCTCTTTGGCTTTTTATGTGACTGTTGGGGCTTGACTGCATGGCCTAGTGCTTACAGGGAGAGCATTCTATTGTTTCCCTGTCTTTTATGCCCCCCCTTCCCTTTCTTCCCCTGTGCACCTCCCCCACCCATGAAAAAAAGGAGTTTTCATTGTTTTATTTTTTTCACATCTCACACTAGGAGAGGAGGGGAAGATACTTCTTTTCTATGTGTGTGTTTTGCCTGCATGTGTGAATATGTGCTCAGTGTGTGCCTGGTGCCCATGGAGACCAGAAAAAGGCATTGGATCCCCTGGAACTAGAGTTACAGATGGTTGTGAGCCACCCAGGGGGTGTTGGGAGCTGAACCCCAGTCCTCTGCAGGAGCAGCTAGTGGTCTTAACTGCTGAGCCAGTTCTCATTGTGCTTTTTGCTGTTCACCTTAGTTTTCTTTCTAGTGGTTATGCATCCTTCCTTGTGTTCTTGGCCTACTAAAGAATGATGTGACACATGATCTTATCCAAAAGGCTGAGAAATTATTTTAACAATTAGAATTCTTACTGAGGCATAGATAATGAAGGGGCCCGAGGGCCCTTTGGTAGCTGCATTCTTCCCTCACAACTTACGTTCTTGTTGGTTATTTTAACTTTCTGTATTTAAAAATCCACAAAACACTACTTTCTAATAGTCAATATCTATTACTTTTTTCTGTTTATTCTTTCTGTTGATTTTCATTCTTTAAAATACTTCTTAGTTTGTTGTTGTTTTGATTTTTAAAAGGTTTTTTGAGGCAGTCTCCCTGTCTAGCATAGACCCAAATGCTGAAATTACAGATGTGTGCTATTGTATCTGGCTCCACTTACACCTTTTTTCTTTTGAAAGGGGTGTGTGTGTGTTTGTAAAGATGGCTCAATGGTTAAGAGGAATTGTTGCTCTCTTGTGAGTGCTGGAGTTTGGATCCGAGTTCACAAATGCCTCTAATTCCACCTCCAAGGGTGATGCCCTATTCTGGCCTCTGTGGGCACCTACAATCATACATACATATGCATCACAGAGATACACATGTGAAAATGAATCAGTATTTTATTAAACCCATATGAGTGACAAATATTTAGAGTGTATAAGAGCATTATCCCACAGCAATCTTTTAATTAGTTAGACACTTTAACATCCAAGATAATAATACCGACTAACAAAGTATGCTCTAAGGTGATGGCATGATGACCCCGCAGGCAGAGGTCTTTGCTACCAGTCCTGATGGTTTGATCCTTGGGGACCCACATGGTGGGAGGAGAGAACCATCCTTTGAATGTTGTCTACTAACTGCCACATATGTGCTGTGGCACACCTTCCCTGTCCAGTGTCAAAAGAAAAAAATCAAAACAAAACTTTAATGCCTGTGCTGGCTAGTTTTATATCAACTTGATATAAGCTAGAATTATCTGAAAAGAGGGAACCTCAATTAAGAAAATGCCTCCATAAGATCTGGCTGTTGAGCTTTTTCTTAATTAGCGATTGATGGGCGAGGGCACAGCCCATTGTTGGCAGGGCCATCATTGGACTGGTGGTCCTGGATTCTATAAGAAAGCAAGCTGAGCAAGCAAGCCATTAAGCAGCATGCCTCCATGGCCTCTGCATCAGCTCCGACCTCATTCCCAGCCCTTCTTGAGTTCCTGTTCTAACTTCCTTCAGTGACGGGGTAAGATGTGGAAGTAAAGCCAAATAAACCCTTTCCTTCCCAACTTTTGGTCATGTCTCATCACAGCAATAGTGACCCTACCTAGGACAGTGGGGTCCATGAGGATTTCAGTTCTTTGGAACCCATGGCTTAATAGATGGATAACTGGGGGAGGGCTCAAAGTGTCTCTTTAGGATTTCCTTTCTGAGGAGCGCAAGTTGCTGAGCTCTTTTCCATTCAACATATATATTTACCTCACAGAAAGAGTTGTTCAAGTTTGTATTTTGGTTTTGGTTTTTTGTTTGTTTGTTTGTTTGTTTGTTTGTTTAAGACAGGATCTCTCTATGTAGCCCTGTCTGTCCTTGAACTCACTCTGTAGAACAGACTGGACCTCCAATTCACAGAGATCCCCCTGCCTCTGCCTCCTGAGTGCTGTGATTAAAGGTGTTCATCGCCATGCCTGACTTGTTTGTATTTTATTATCTTTAAAAAAAAAGTTTTGCCAGGCAAACACTTTTGATACCAGTAGCAGATGGATCTCTGTGAGTTTGAGGCCAGCTTGGTCTACAGAGCAAGTTCCAAAACAGCAAAAGAAACCCTCTCTCTCAAAAAACAAAACAAAACAAAAAAAGCAGAAGTGATCTCACCACACCTTGTTGCGTTGTATGCTTGTTTTCCCTCCCCCCAGCAATGATGGCTAATAATTAGTTACCTTCCTTTGTCATCCACATTCGTTTGCTCTCTATGTATTGTTTTTATTAGTTTTAGCTATATAATTTTTTCCTGTATTATTTTCCTTATGATCTGTTTTTATAAGAAGAGTGCCTCGGTCAATGTGGCTGTTTTATCCCCAGTTTCCATTCTATCTCTGACTGAGATGGTTTAGTAACTCTACTTGTTGCTGTGACTTTGGGGAAGAGGGACTTACTTGGCTCACAGTTTGAAGGTATAAGCCTCTCAAGACGAGAGGCATGGGGGCAGGAGCGAGGCAGTGTGCTTGCATTCAGGAAGCAGAGACAGATGAATGCTTGTCCTCAGCTCGAGTTTTCCTTTTACTCTGTTCAGGACTCAGCCCATGGGATGGTTCCAGCCACAGCAGGGAGGGTCACCTTCACAGATGTGCCCAAAGGTGTGTCTCCAGGGTGACTCAAAAGCCAGTCAAGATTAGCATCGTAGGGTCTCCCTGTGGAGCTCAGACTGGCCTGAAATAATTCTTGGCTGTCCTCCTGCCTCAGCCTCCTGAGTACTGGGGTGTGCCCCACGTACCTTCCGCAATGATGATTTTTACTTTCTGCAGTGTGAGTTTTAGTCTTCGGCTACTCGTTCTTTTCCTTTGTGTTTCTGTATAGAGACTGTTAAACCACATTCTATTGAAGATGTAAATCCACCCCCTAAGGTTCTCTTGTGACTTATTTATTTTATTCCTTTTATATATAAATTTATTTATCTATATTTATTAGAACTTCTTTCTCTAAATCCTCTAATCATCTTTTCCTTATTGTGTAGGGCATTCTTGTTCAGATGTCTTTGCTTTTTGCTACAATGGTTGTAGATGGTATAGGTGAATTGCCCCCCCTCCCCGTCCCTTTCCCCCACAGCTATCTTCTGAGAGCTACAGTCAGGGTGGAGGATGACCCCGGTCCACTCCCTGTTCCTGACAGACTGTTGTGTCTCTGCTTCCTGGCGTTAGCACCTGCTTCCATTTCCTCTAGCCCTCTGATCCTCTGAGACAATGCATACGCTAAGCCCTGCTTTCTTAAACACTGGCCTGCCACTTAAAAGACATTTCCAGTAGGCATACAGGGAGGATGGCACTCTAGGCAGTGATCAGAGAGAAACGGCAAGCATAACACAATATAAACATACAACTGCCAAGTTTTGTGTGTGCAGATATTTTTGTATGTCTCTCTTAGGTAAGATGTGCAGTTGTGTTATTGCTCAGGCCGTCTCAGTTCTTCAGGATTTTCCTGTGTCTCTGGCAATTCAATATGGCCAACTGCTCAGTAAGCATCCCACTTGGCTCATCTGTCATCCCACAGCCTCAACACTGAAAGGGGAATATGATATCTTCCCCGCAAAGCACACTGTCTTTCTCTTGTCAATTACCAATCCAGTCTCTCAAGCTTAAAACTGTGTTCCTGCTTGACTTGTGCCTTCAGCACTCTTCCCTGTGACTTTCTCGGTGTGTCTGGGAAGCCTGTGTTCAGCTTCTCCATGACTTACTTTTCTCTGGGCTGTTGCTCTTTCTCTCTTCTAGGCTGTGCTGCCGTGCCAGTACTGTCCAGCAGCCTCCTCTTTCTGCCGGTTTCCTTCCTCCTGTTCCTTTGATCGCTGTTCCAGATGGCTGCCAGATTTGTGCTTTGTCTAAAGTGCTTTCCTCCAGGATTCTTCTCTCCTGAGCTCTGACTCCTACCTCATCATCTCTGGCGGACAGTGTGGCTCTAGACTTTCCTCACATTCCACTGTACAAGCCCTTTTCAGCCTTGCAGGTCTTCTCTGTCTCTGTAAGAGTCTTAACCTTCCACTGTTTTAACAGGACTTCTTTATCCCCCTGTGGAGCTAACAACTCTCAGGGAAGAGCAACCCTAAGCCCACCTGGGGCTGTTGTGTCTAGTTCGCAGGTCTGCACAGGATGCTGCAGCGGCTCTTGGTGCCAGTCTTTGCTGGGGGTTCTGGCCAGAGCTTTCTGCATCCCTAATACACCTGCTTACCTTTCTCTTCCCTGTTTCGCTGCCTCATGGTGTGACTGGCTTGTTTAAGTTTGTGCCTGCTGTTTTTACACTTAGGATGTATGCATCTCGAAGATGCTTAATATCTTGTGAACACATTCAAATACTTAAAAAAGTTCATTTAAACTTGCAGACCCATGTGTCTGGCGAAGACAGAAGAGGTACAGTATTAATTCAATGATGAGTTTATATGGAAAAAAACAAACAATATTTGAGTTAATTTCCAGGTACTCAGGGTTAGTGCTTTAATAAGATTTCTGTGAAGCCATTTGTTATATGTGTCTCAGTCAAGCATGAGATGCTAATGATTATTTAATGTTTTCTTTTTGATGACTTAATTCATATTTGTGAGACTTACTCATCTTTGTAATCCTTGTCCTCAGAAAACTGCCTAAGACATGTTGGACCTGGTTCTGATTAAATGTGTCCTTGTTACAGTTTGTTGCTGTGCAGAATATCACTCTTAATTTGTGTGTTTTAACCTTGAGGGGTTTTTGTTTGTTCCCATTCTATAATTATTTACCCCTTAAAAACGTGATGTATAGAAGCCATAGTGTCTTGATAGGCTATACCTAACTTTTAAATGAAAAAATATGTTTAAAGATTCATTGATGTATGTCTATGACATATTACAGTATATAATGTAAATATATTAACAACTGAGATTGCCTTCCTTTGTTTCACCCCTAATAAAATATTTTTAAAATTAAGTCTATTTTGTAACGGACTCATTAAAAAACAATGATATTTCCATACATGCATATTTTGTGTACTTAGTCAAATATATCTGTCTCAAATATTTGTCATATTCATAATCAATTTCTCCCAGCTTTTTGGAATATATTATTTATAGCCATTATAAAGTCACCCCATAGTGCAGTTGGGAGGGCGGCAAGCCATGGATCCAGCCAGCCTCAGGCAAACTAGGCGCAGGTCCCCATCTCATCAGGTCACATGTAAGGCATTAGTCAAAAGGTCAGTCAGCGACCTCCAGGCAGGCTCCATCTCTGACATGCCTGCAGTAGTGCCTCAGGGAGAGCTGTGAAGAATGTGACAGAGATGCTTTTCTGGTCACTTGAATCATCTTGGCAAGCTTTGCTCTTGTTTTAGCATTAATGGCTGCAGCGTTCACGCTAGAGTGGTCTCTAGAGAGATTTCTGCAGCAATTGCCAGAGGTTCCAGCCCTTACGGACACAGCTGTTCATTACATCTATTGTCCTCCATCCCGGGGCAACTGGCCGCACATCTCCAGCCAACATGCCCATCTTCCAGACACCCCATCTTCTTTAAAGCATTTATTTTTCTCTTATGTGTTTGAGTGTTTGGACTGCATGTTGTATGTGTGTGCACCACGTGCATGCATGGTGCTGTGGAGGCCAGAAGAGGGTGTTGGATCCCCTGGAACTGGAGTTACAGATGATTGTGAGCTGTTATGTGGGTACTGAGAACAGAAAGTTTCTCTCTCCAAGAGCATCAAGTACTCTGAACCACTTAGTCATCTCTCTAGTGCTTTCGCATCTCCTTGGTGGTTATTTGGTCTAGCCAAATAAAAGGTCTGCCTTATATGCAGCCAAATGTTCATTTCAAATGCCACACTCCCACAGAGGCCTGGCACATCTGGAAGCTGGCCTCCCTCTCTTTGCTTTTCTAATAGTGAGTTTTATAGAATATTCTTAGAAGTCGGTCCGTGAAAAGATTAAAAACCAAACCATAAGTGTCCAGCATGTCATTTACTCTTTTTTGAAATGTATATTGTTTTTCTAAATGTTTTATTATTTTACGTGTGAGTATTTTGTCTGCTTGTATATATGTACACCACATGCGGGCCTGTTGCCTGAGAAAGTCAGAGAGGGTATCAGATCCTCTAGTACTAGAGTTGCAGTTGGTTGTGAGCCACCGTGTGGATACTTGGAATTGAACCCAGGTCCTCCGCAAGAGCAGCCAGTGCGCTTAAGTGCTGAGCCAGCTCTCCAGCCACATTGTCATTTCTGAATGTTGACTACTGTACCATGTTGGTCAGAAATGTTTCATGGAGTCTTCTAAACCTTCATAAAACTTCATAAAAGTTGTTGAGGAGTATTTGGATTATGGTGACGACGCATACCATACTAGAAACACAAATTTAATGCTTATCTCATTCTAAAGTAATAGACCCATAAAAAGTTAATATCAGGCCAGATGTGGTGATGCACACCTTTAATCCCAGCATTTGGGAGAGGCAGCAGGTAGATCTTTGAGTCTGAGGCCAACCTGGTCTATAAAGTAAGTTCTAAGGCAGCTATGACTGTTACACAGAGAAATCCTGTCTCAAAAAAAAGTTAACATCAGTTATTTTTTGGTGAAAAATATTTTTCAAAACCAAAAGAGTTGCAATGTAAAAACTTGGGTTTTTTGGTAAGTCTCTTTCATGTCTTAACAAAAGAGTTGGATTATTGTGTCTGCTTCTGTATCCGGTTTGTTGCGAAGTTACTTGAAGGAGATCCTGCTTTATGCAGGTGTTTGAGGAAAAGGACTATGGGGGAGGGGCAGTGGTTGCTCTTCCAGAGGACCTGGATTCAATTCTGAGCGTCCATCTGATTGCTCACAACCATCTTATCTCTAGTTCCAAGAGATCCATGCCCTCTTCTGACCTCCATGGCCACCAGACATGCACATGGGTATATGCAAATTGCAGGCAAAATACCCATACACATAAACTTAAATAAATCTACAAAGAATTGGAAAAAAAGGGAATATTTACTCACTTTCCCCCTTCAGATAAATTGGGAATATTCTTCCTTGACCTTTATACCGGAACTTAGCAAATGGTATTTTCTTCAAGAAAATAACTTGGGATCGAAACATTAACAAGCTTTTTTTAACTTTTGTTTACCTGAGAGCGTAAATGAGAAAAGAAAGGCTGATGATATGGCTTTGAACTCTGATGAAGTCATGAACCATGGCATATGCATTTTACAGACAAGGGTAATTCACAGAACAGTACCCTAAGTAAATGCCGTGTTAAAACTCCTTGGAGTTTGTAGGGAATTGTCCTGGTGAGATGACTTGATTTGGAGGTAGATGAGTTGCTGGAAGAACAAAGATCTCTTTTTTAAATCACTAGTTGTTTCTGGCTTATGGTTGGATCTGACTAATAATTACAAATTCTGTTTGTTTTGACTTTCTGTTTCTTAACTCTGTATTTATTTTTATTCTAGACTTACTCTGGACTCTTCTGTGTAGTCATAAATCCGTACAAGAACCTTCCAATTTACTCTGAGAATATTATTGAAATGTATAGAGGGAAGAAGCGTCATGAGATGCCGCCACACATCTATGCCATATCAGAGTCTGCTTACAGATGCATGCTTCAAGGTAAATGGAAACATGAGAATAAGACATACTTTGAATTTGTTAGATAATCGTTTTTAATGTCTTAATCTGACCTGTAAAAGGTTTTAATTTTCCTTTTAAAATTAAAAATGGACTAGGCATGGTGGTACTGAGGAGGCAGAGGCAGGTGCATTTGTGAGTTTGAAGCCAGCCTGGTCCACATAGCAAGCTCCAGGTCAGCTAGGGTTATACAGTGAGACCTTGTCTCAGTCAATCAATAAATGAAATATTTGTTGTTGAAAAGTTATTAATGTTTAAGATTAAAATAGATGAGGTTACTTACCATAGGAAGCTAAAATACAGTTACTGCTTCATAGCAATACTTTTTCTAATATTAAAAAGCATCAAGTTTTTGATAATATATTTGATCTCTACCACAAACTAGTACACGTACTACTCCATTGCGTTAGGCTTTAAAACCAACAGGAAAGGACTGAGGAGGGTGTGGTACAGCAGTAGAACGTTTGCTTGGCATGGGTGAAGCCCAGGGTTCAGTCCATCCCCAGCACTGCAAAATAATATGAAAGAATATGAAATGTAAACCAGCTGAGCCTGCAGTGCGGGCCTATGGTTCCAGCTGCAGAGGAAGAGCATATGTTCTAGACGATCTGCCTGGGTAATTTAGTGAGACACTGTTTCAGAATAAAAATATGGGTTGGCAGTGTAACTCGGAGTAGGCAGGCTGCTTGTGTAGCATGTACAAGGCCCTGGATTCAATCTGCTAAATAAATACATGTAAAACCAATAAGAATAATAGGACGGTAGATACATCATTGAGTGAGGGGGAATTATAAAATCTTACTGTAGTTTAAATGCATATAAAGAGACAACAGAAGTCTTAAAATGTGTTGATTGCTTTTGGATCAGAATGAATGTTATAGACTTGTTGAGGTCTTCATTTGAACCCTGATTTTGCATATTGGAAGGGTTTTTTCCTTCCCCCCAAAGTCTGACCATATAGAGTACCTCATGAGACAGGAAGTGGGAGAGTGCCCCCTTAACCAAATCTGTGGCCCCTTGTTTCAGTTGCAGTGGTTGCCTCTCTGGTGCTTGGATGGCTATAGAAAGGGAAAGTTTCCAGAAGGCTGGGGATGGGGTCTCCTATGCATGATTCCAAATTCTTTAAAAGGAGAAAATACTGCAGTCTTCTGAGCATAATGTACATACCAAGAGGATTATGGGATCTGTAGTTAATATGACGAGGTCGGTTTAAAAACAATGTATTTGCTATATTAGTTTTGACTTATTAGCAAAATGAAACACTGAACAATTTTATCAAACAGTTGAGACCTACACCATTCTACAGTCCCCTGTGTGACCCTTGCTGGGTTGCACTGGAGCTGCTGATAACTGTATGCAGTTGCCTGGGCTTGAATGCAGTGCACCGAGAGGTGTGTGTGCCTGTCAGTGCTTCTGTCACTGTATGTGAAGATATAGGAGGTATGCCTATAAAGGTGGTGGGTGCCGTGAAACTCAGGTAGTTAAGACAGCACAGAAATTTTAAATCTTTTGCCAGGTTGAATGGAGAGCTGACTATAATATTCTACTAGTAGTGTAATAACTAGTACACTAGTTATTACACTAGTGTAAAATGAGTAAATGTTATGTCCTGTGAATGGCTTCCCAGTCTGCTTAACAAGAGGAAGATATGAGGAAGGTGTGGTCTGCGGGCATATGGTAGTATTGTCATTGCTAATGCTAGAATGGACAGTTCATTGAAAATTGCTATAAGATAGGCATAATATATATTATGTAAATTTATATTTGTTCATATTTATCTCCAATCTGAGCACAAAGAAATTAAACAACTTGACCAAGAACATGTAGGTTGTTGAAAAGTATGACACAGGGTTATAAACCAGGCAACCTGACATTTTTCTTGTTCTTTGGTTTTGAACTAGGGTCTCTGTAGCCCAGGCTGACCCCAGACTTCCTGCTTCATCATCCAGAGGGCTAGGGTTAAGGGCTTGAGCTTCCACACATGGCTTTTACTTGAAACATTCTTAGCTACATTAAATGGAATTCATTGATCATATACAAAATTTTAAATTTGATACAGAGAACTTTACATTCCGTTCTGTGAGGGAGGGGCTGCCTGCTTCTGCTTCTATGTACTGTACACAAGAAAGAGGACAGATTAGGCTCACATGGTCCACCCAGTTACCGTGTGAACAGACAGCTGTGTGCCAGAGAGCCTGAGAGAGGACCATGTGGATCATTTAGAGCGTAGGGCTCCTCTCAGCTTTGATGTTAGAGATAATTCCCCATTTAACCTGCCTAGATCTTTTAAATTCTGTTTCTTTTATCCGTAAAATATCATCCCAGTTTCGTGTCATGTGTAATTATTTTGGGAACACATTCTGCATCTTCAAATTTACTGATAGAAATGTTGAAAGGTTTGCTTTTTTACTAAATATAAGGGCTGGAGAGGTGGCGTAGTGGTTAAGAGCTCTTCCTGAGACCCAGGTTGAACTCCTAGCACCCAATGGTAACTGACAACTGTAGCTCCAGTTCCAGGCCATCCGGCACCCTCTCCTGGCCTTCATGGCAATAGCGCATGCACAGGCAAAACACCTATACACATATCTATCAATCAGTCATTTAAAAAAAAAACTTTTTTTATTTTTAGGTTTGGAGTCTAAGGGGTACCATGTCAGTAGAGTGCAGAGAGTATCTGGCACATACTGGTTGCTCAGTAAATATTTGTTGAATGAATGGGCAGAAGCAGAGCTCTTGGGCATGATTTTTGTTTTGTTTTGGCTTTTGGTTTTGGTTTTTTGGTTTATTTGAGACAGGGTTTCTCTGTAGCACTGGCTGATGTCCTGAAACTCATTCTGTAGATCAAACTGGCCTCTAACTCACCAAGATCTGCCTGCCTCTGCCTCCCTAGTGCTAGGATTAAAGACGTGCGCCACACTGCCCAACTGGATGCGAATTTGATTGCAAGAAAACATGTGTTCAGTAGAAGCTAGGACAGCAATATGGACACATCCAGAGAATAAAGCAGTCTGCGGAAGACTAGATGGAAGTAAGGAGGAAAGGGTGGAACCTGTGAGCCTTGGAGAAATGGAATCTTTCTTAGTTCTGTGGTAGAAACAATCATTTGGGAAAACACCTGAGCTAAAGAAAAGATTTAGATCTTCCAGGCAGGATATTGAACAGAGGTGACACGTGCCTCATCTTACATAGTTTGGCAAACAGAACAAAGTCAGAGGATCTTCATGGAAAGGGATCGTTAATATCAGACCTCATTTGTAGTACCGTGACTCAGAAACTAAAGTTGTAATTTAGCGATCTCCCTGCGTATGTAACCCTGTGAGGTCACCCGAGCCTGCACTCTGTCTGCATAGGCTCACTGTCATCTGGCCCCTCTCCCTTTGTTCCTGTCACCTTCCACTCCAAACAGCTTCCTGCCAGGACCTCTTGATCTAGCTGCCCAGAAGGGTGGCCTTTGAGGCTGCCTTTTGGTATACCATAACTATTTAAGAGTTTATTGCTTTTTTTGAAGCCTTAGAAAGAAACCCAAAATACCTTATTCTACTTTGTTTCTTGTTGTGTTTGAATCTGGGTCAGAACTCCCCTCTCCCCTTCCCTCTCTGGCTGTCTAATGGAGCCCAGGCTGTCCTGACACACTGTAGCCAGGGATGACTTTGTTCTCTGATCTTCTTGCTTTCCTTTTTATTTTGTCTCAGGGAACTCCCACTGTCTGAGAATCCACTTCTCCAGATGTTCTGTTCAATGTCCATTGATTTTTCTTCCAGGATTTAATCGACTGGCTTTCTCCTTGAGAATGTCACTTGAGCACTCCGTGAAGACTACCCCTCATGGGAGTTGTGTCCTTAACTGCCCTGTATCTCTGCTAAATTTTTCTTCTTTACTCCTTCTATACCTCCCCAAACTATCTTCTCTGTTCCCCTCACTCTTTGATGGCGCTGACCCGCCCACCACTTCCCACAGGGATTTCTTTGCCTCAAGTTTTGCTGTGACTCTGTTAGGAGCTACATAGTTTGTGGTGAACCACCCACAGAAAGGCGTCGTTTCTCTTGTGCCACCAGTATCTTATGGAATCACCTGTTATTGTTTTGTTTTTTTAATATTTCACAAACTCTGTTGTAATGTCCATCCAGATTGTTGGTCCACTCAGGGAGACTAACTGCTTGCTTCCTGTGGGTCCCTGTGTAGCTGTCATTCAGAATGACTTTTTCAACAGTTTCCTCACATCCAGTTCCTCTGTCCCCTTCTTCTTTGTTGTACCTGTTTGTCAAAGTTCTCACGCTGGATGCATGAGACTGTGTGTACTTCTTGGCATTCTTCCTTGGGTGCCGATACTCCTGGACTCACTGTGTTCATCCAGTGATCAGATTGATCCTGCTGCAAATTCAGGACTGAAATGACTTTACCCTCAGCACAACTTGCCAGCTCTGCCTGGAGAGAGATGATTGACACTTTCTGTTAATGACTATTTGGGACCCTGTGTACTTCAGACCTCTGGCTCCTTTGTGTTCCTTGGCTTCCCATATAGCAACTTATTTTTCATTTCTAAGAAATGAGAAGTCACCAGAGAACTGTCCCAGATTCCCCAACTAGATTGACAAACCATGTATTGTGCCTGTTGCTATCCAAGGCTAGTCCTGCCTGTTCCTTCATCTCTCTCCAGGAATCTCCCAGTGCCAGTTGTCTTGAGAGTCACCTTATCTGCTGCCCTGCTTTTGATGCTTCCCAACAGCGCTAGATGTGCTAATCACTTCCTCTTACTTAAAAACATAGAATAATTATTTATCCTGTTTTCTCCTCCTTTGCACTGTCAGATTTTTGAAGCTTTCTCAGGGGTTAGGCAGGCAGGTAGGTTGCTACAGCTCATGGTAGAAACTGGAAAATTCTTTGTCTTCTCAAGGACTGTAAGTATAGCAGGCAGGTCACAATGACCCGTGGTAGAAACTCAAAGAACAAGGCTGCGTTTGATAATGTGAGGGAAGGAGTGAAGACAGTGTGGAGAAGGTGTGCCATGATCATCCGGAGACACAGAAGACACTTTTGTTTACACCATTGTCACTGCATCAGATACCTAAACTGACATCTTTTGTGAATGCAAAGAGAGTGGGAACCAAGATCCTAGAGGAAGATGCCACATGCTTCTCAGAATTTAGTCTCAAGGGGTAAAAGAATATAAAAGATGGAACTGAACAGTTTAGCAAGCAGGGATTGAAAAATAAGTGTATGTGACAGCTGTCTATCAAGCAAGAAGCACATTTTCAAACTTGGAGCAAATTCTGAAGCAGGCCACCAAGAAAAACCTCAGTTCCTACAAGAAGAAATAACAGGGCACAGTCTCTGACCGTGTGTAATGACAAAGTATTAATGCTAAAAAGATTCCAGTGGCTTGACTGTCGAGCAAGTGTGTGTGCTGAGTTCTTGTTACTCAGCACAGGCTGTCAGGAAGTAGTGCAGCTTCTTGACTGTGTGTGTGTGTGTGTGTGTCTGTGTGTGTGTGTGTGGTGTGCGCATCACACACACAGGGAGATGGATGGAGAGATGGCTCAGCAATTGAGAGCACTGACTGCTCTTCAGAGGACACAGGTTCAATTCCTAACACCCACGTGGCGGCTCAGAATTGTCTGTAAGTTCAGTTTCAGGAGATCTGACACTCTCACATAGTCATACATACAGACAAAGCATCAAGGCACATAAAATAAAAATAATTTTTTTTAAAAAAAGAAAGAGTTGAGTCATGTTAAGAAACACTTATAGATTTAGTTTTATTAGTCAACAAAAATTTATGGCAGAGCTAGGCATTTTATGTAGCAAGAAAGACAAAAGATATTTTATGAACATTGTGGGCCTGTGTGCTGTCAAGTGAGCTATTCTGTGTTTCATTCACAGTAAAAAGAGCTTTCTTAAAAGCATAGCAGTAAAGTGAACCAAAACCAAAGGGAAATGTATAAAAAGACTCCTGTGTTGAACTAGCAGGTAAAACTGTGAACTGACTATGAGTGTACTGTAAACTAGCGGGAGTACCCGAGCCCCACCTGAATGAGGCTGTAGCATCATTAACAAAGATCCAGTTGACCCATGATTAGCATAACCAGAGCAGTGCCCTAGGGGTATTGAAGGGACTGGAAAACTGGAAAGATCCACCTTTATGTCTGAATCACAAGGCCTAGACAATTAGAGACAGAGTCTGTTACCTTTAAGGCCTAGGTGATTCCCGTTCTCTGAGTGAATTTATCTCTGTAGTCTCGAAGAGTTCCCTTGCTTCTCCCATTTGGTTGCTTTGACTGGAGGATAACTTTGGTCCCTCCTGACAGATTCTAGATACCACCCATCACTGGGCCAATCAGGATGTACTTCCATGGCAGTCCCTTAGGAAAAGAATTGCTGTGCTTCAGAAGTGACTCTTGAAACTGAAACTTGGAAGGTGAATGCGAGTTTCCTGTATCAGGAGAACCAAAGGTGAGATGCACAGGAAGTCACTGAGTGTCTCAGTCCCAACCATAAGAGACAGCATAACGACAAATAAACGCCTTTTCTAAGAAAAACGTCTCAATATGGGCAAATAATAAACATTTGAGGATGGGCAGATAGCTCAATCTATAGCATACAAAAAGGAAGTACCCATTACAAGTACAATTCAAAGCAAAAACATGGAAAAAAGAGGGGCAGGAGCGATGGCTCAGTGGTTGAGAGCACTGGCTACTCTGCTCTTCTAGAGGTCCTGAGTTAGATTCCCAACAACCACACATTGGCTCACAACCTTCTGTGATGGATCTGATGTCCTCTTCTGGTGTGCAGGCATGCCTACAAACAAAGCACTCATATACATCATAAAACACATAAGTGTGTATGAAGTATGAAAAAAGAGCATCATTTTATATTAGGAAAAGGAGTCTAATAAATAGTGGAGCTGTCTCTAGCCTCTGGGGTATGGAAGAGCACAGGAGGAGAGACCCCTCGAGCTTACAAAGCATGAGATGGAGGGGACCCTTCTGGTGACACATTGGACTTTTATGTCATTGGAGAGGCAAACAGTGATACACATGAAGGAAGTTAAGAAGAGGGAAGAGTATAGGGTTGGTGGAGTAAAACTGACTTCCCAGAAGAACTGTTTAAAAGGTATAAGCATCTCTGGCTTGCTTATGTATTTTCAGCAATACCTCATTATAGCCAAAGAGAAATAAATGCTAGGAATACATAGTCATTTATAATTTCAGGATGTCATAATCATCTGCAGTTCAGCCTTTTGGGTGTTAGCGTCCTTTGTTAGCTCATTGCAGTTGACTGCCCTCACCAGTGGTTCACTTCTCTTTAGAGCTGAGAAATGTTCCACAGTGCATTTCTTGGTATGCTCACTTGCCCCCTGGAGGACATTTAGTACCCTGGTTTGGACAACTAAGTCAATTGCACACATGTGAAGCTTTCATTTCACCAGGGTCAGTTCCTGAGCTCATATTGCTCCCTCTCAGTGTTGGGGCCGTTATGAGAACTTATCGTTTGCCTTCCTTCCAGCAGTAGGGGAGTTCCAGTTTTTCCAAATCTTTATTAGCTTTGGGTGTTGCCAATTAAGTTGTAGCTTTCATAGGTCTGCTGTAGTTTCTAACTGTGTGCGTGTATTTGTGCGTTCACAAGGTCCTATTCCCTGAGCTGTATTCCCAGACCGTCTGCTGTAGTTTCTCATGCTTGTCCACTGAACTGCTCCAGTGCATCTTTAATGTGCTTATTTGGGATTTATAGCCTTGAAGTAGAGGGTTTGTTGTTGTTGTTGTGTTGTGAGTTTTTTTGGCAGGGGGGAGGTATTTTATTTTCTTATTGCTCAATTTGGAGAACTACTTGTGCTTTGTATTTAACACATCCTTTATTTGTAGGTTTTTTTCTTCTGATCTGATCTATTTTGAGTTATTCTGTGTAGAAAATGGAGTGTGGTATTGTGTTTATCTTTTTTTCTTCCTTTTTTATATGCTTCATGGTTTACCACTCTTGATTGAGGTTATTTCTCCAAAAGCCTTTGTATCTTTGTTGAAAGTCATCAAAGGTCTTGTTTAGAACTATTCTTTTGATCTAAATATCTAGCTTATCAGTATCACATTAGCTTGCCTAATGGTAGCCATGCAATAGATTTTGAAATCAGATAGCATCTATCTCCCATTATTGTTCTTTAAAAAGATCAGCATTGACCCTATAGGTCCCTTAAGGCAGAACTGATAGTAATATTGAGCTCTCCAGTCTGTGAACATAGCTTGCCTTTCTGTGACATAGATGTTCTTTGATATTTCTCATCAGTGTATGTTTTAGTATACACATAGTGTTCATGTTTTATTGGATTAACAGCTAAGTATAACAAACACCTTAGTAAACTAAGACATTGTGTGTTTTGTGTAATTTTAAATGAAACTTCTTTATTACTATATGGAACTAGGATTTCAAGTTCATGTACACTGACAGTTTGACTTTTTAGTGTATGTGTGTGTGTACTGTGTGTATATAATTGTGAAAACACCTGTGAAAATCAGAGGCCAGCCAGCAAAATCCCAGCAAAATTCTTCACAAACCTTGATAGAACAATACTCAATTTCATATGGAAAAACAAAAAACCCAGGATAGCCAAAACA
>LOJH01000919.1:41765-54205 GCA_001685095.1 Ellobius talpinus | reverse complement strand
AGGGAGGGAGGGAGGAAGGAAGGAAGGAAGGAAGGAAGGAAGGAAGGAAGGAAGTCACTCACACTTGATCTTGGCTGAGCCAGTAGTGATGGCTGTGGAACGGGCAAAGAGCTTGACAGGTATTGTAGTTTTGACACGGCGAACCAAAGGAACTGTGACACGAGGTCGCTTCACCGGGACTGCCCTGGGCACAGGCACTGGAGAAAGGCGGCCTCGATAATCAAATAGCCTGCAAAGGCAAATAAAACAGAGGCTGCAGCATGGCCTGTGACCACCAGGAGGCACTACAACACTAGCTTTACCTGTCTAACCTGAAAGGGTCAGAAAAGTGTCTGCTTTCAGCAAGTCCTGGTATGAAAAGGGCTTTCTTTACTGGATGCTAAAGTCTAATGAAAGCCTTACTATTTCCACCTTATCCCCAGGCAGGCCAGGAGAAGTATGGATGCCCAGTCTCAAGAGACTGACATCCAGACCTGCCTTCTACTCAGATAACTACCACCCCCAACCTTTGATCAGTCTGTAAATGTCAAAACAGCCTAAATCCCCACCTGGAAACAGGTGGCCAACCCCTGAACCTTGGTTTTCCCATCTACTTAATGAGGGCTGTCCAAGTTCACAGTCTACCTGAGCGTGCAGTAAGGGCAGAGCATGAGAACCTGATTTAAAACACTTGAGAAGGCAAAAGCTGGATAAACACTTAACCATGGCCTCAGACTCTAAGCCCCTTTTTTCTCCCCACCCCCAACCCCAAGACAGGGTTTCTCTGTGTAACAGTCCTGGCTGTCTTGGATCTTGCCTCGAACTCAGAGATCGGCCTGCCTCTGCCTCCCAAGTGCTGGGATTAAAGGTGTGTGCCACCACCGCCCAGTAAAACCCTTTTTTTTTCTTTTTGACCACTTCAACGCCTTTTATACTTCAGAGATATAGGTCAAGCACTCAACAGTATTTAAAGGGTGGGTACTAAATTAGACCCAAAGCTCCCAGGCTATCTATCTGCTGTTACTCTAACATATAACCTGGTCCTCTCCAGAAGGGCTTCTCTTCCTGAAAATGAGACAGAAACTGAAGGCTGAGTAGGAGAACTGTCCCGCCACATCTGCTTTAACCTCGGCTCTAAAAGGAACCACAGCCGTGGTCAGGGATATACTCTATAACTACGTTTTGGAGTCATAATACCTGCCCATCACTAAGAAAACTCAAGGTTCCATTTTTTGGTGCTCTTGTTCAAGGAGTAACAGCTAAGGATCAGTCTCTGGGAATGAACCAATCCCTGACCCACATGGGAGGTGATGGCTTTGACCTTGGTCAGAAATCACTGAACCAGTGAATCTCAAGAGCTTCAGGAGTCCTGATGAGAGATCATTTGGTATAAGCCTATCTCACTGGCTAGTAGTAGGAGAATTTGCCCAAAGAATAGACAACCCATCAGTGACATGGATGAGATCAGCATGCAATTCTTCTGACTTCCAGTTATGAGACTTTCCACTGTACCACACTATTTTCTGAAACACGCACAGCAGAGAAAATGGTTCAGAAAAGGTGTTTTCCTTGGAATGTCTGGAGAAGGAAGGAAGGAGTGGTTTTGATTTCATCTTTACAACCTCTAGTCAAGCATATGACCAGGAGCTGGCATTGTGGTTAGTCTTATAATCCCTGCACTCAACAGGCAGATGTAGAAGGATAATGAGTTCTTAAAACTGTTCTCAACAAATGTGGCTGAGGCCTCTGGAATAGACTTCAAGGTTGAAGTCTAGGTAGGACTGACTGGGGATAGAAGGCAGATCACAACCCATCAGGAACTAATTCAGGCCTCCAAATAACTGTGGCCTCTTAGTCATAAGTGTCAGATCAAACTATCCATAAGCTTTCATTTTGGCTGGGTGAGCACCTTACAAAGAGACTGAACAGAGTTTAAGGGCTCAAGAACTACCTGTGAAAGCACTGTGACTGTTTTTGTGCCCCAGCTAGCCAGCTGTGTTCATCCTTAAGCTACAGACTCCCCTACACTATAGGACTAGAAAAACTACTGGACTAGAAAGAGGCAAGGCAGTCAGAGTGTGAAAGTTTGGTCTGACAGTAAGTGCTCTCTCTGGTCCTAGCTCTGTCCCTGATTTGTGAAGCAATCCTGAAGCAAAGACCCATTCACACTTCTGTGCTTCAGTTCCCAATCAGGACTTTGTGAGCTACACCAGCAATCTCTTAAGACCCTTCCAGTTTGGCTATTTAATGCCTAGACACGCCCCTTCCCTGCTCACCTGGCATAGAAGTAGTCTTGATAGTAATCATAGTCAAAGCTGTAGCCACTGGGAAAACAAAGGGAGATGGCCACTCAGCCCACTTCTCCATAGGTCCTCATCTCCAAATGTCTTCCTAAATTCTAAACTCAGCACACTGTCACTATCAGCATTCACACCCTCTGTGAAAAGAGGAACCCAACCAATACAGACAAAAAACCATAGAGCCTCACCTGTATATGGCAGTTGCTGCTCTCTTTAGCCCTTTGGGTCTATTGGGCTTGGGCTCTCCAGCCATGTTGATGTCTGTGTGGAGGGAAGAAGCAGAGTTGGAATGCTGACATGACAGCAGTATGCCCACACATATCACCATCATGCCTCCATGTATTTACACAATACACACATGGAACTGAGGTATCCAAAGGTCTTCACTTAGTTTTCAAACATTAGAAGAATACTAGGACATCACAGGGATATGCCTGGTTGTATATTCATATACATTCTAATACATACATAAGTCTTCAATACATATTTCAAGTACATTCATATAAATCAGATATATATGAACACATACACACCCTCACATATTATATACATATCCAGGTAAGAAAGTCATATACATAGATAACCCTTATACTCAAGTATAATCAGGCTGCTTATAGGCAAAGAAGCCAATGAATACTAAACATCTTTATGCCTACCATAGTGCTTAGCTTATAAGAAATAGTCAATAAAAAAATATAAGCACACCTGCTTCCACACTCACAAATATTCTCACACACATACATATACTTGTAAAACTATGTGCTCACATTCTCTACACATTCAATCACATTTGCACATCTCATATTCACTAATACATACATATAGATATACTTCTATACAAAGTATGTGAGCAAGCAAGCAAGCACGCATGCACACATACACACATAAAAACACTGAGGTAAACAACAGTCACTTCATATGTATGTAATCAATGCCAAGAGCCTTCCCTTTAGTCCTTGTGTTCACAGCTCCTCACAGCTTTAATCCTTTAGAAAGGATTCTAACCCATATCTTCTATATATTGGGGTAACAGGATATACTAGTCCATTTTGTTCCTTTTTAACTGGACCCATAAAGCTTGTTATTAACAGGTTATGACTGTATATCAGTGAGTGCATTGCTCAACTCACATCTGAGAAGCTGCTTCTTGCAATAGACAGGAATTAACAGACGCCCAGGACTGAACAATGTGAGTTTTACATAGGATGTCTCCATCAAACCACTCCCCTCAAGGCACACTGATCTATGCGGAAGAGGAGGTGGAAAGGCCCCTGGAGCCAGAAGTGATAGATGACTTCAAAGACACAGTGTCTTCCAGACACAACAGGACTAATGTGCATCTGAACTCAGAGGCTGTGGTAGCACACATAGGACCTACACAGGTTTGAGCCCAACCGGGTTGTAGCACTTATAGGGGTTAATTGAACAAAGTGTCCCTACTCCTAAAGCAACTGATATCTGCCAGCAAAAGAAAAATTAGTGTGTCTATCACGTACCAGGGCAGGCCCCTGCCCAGGAGGAGCTGGCCAACACAAAACTAAATTCATGGTTTTTTGTTTGTTTTTCCTGGAGGGGGGCTTTTTGCTTCATTTTTATCTCTCTGGGGTTTTTTTGGTTTTTTTTCTTATTTGATTTTCCTTGTTTTTATTCATAGGGGGGAAAAAATTAGATGGGTGGGTATAATCCGGGAGGAAGCCGGGTGGTGGTGGCGCGCACCTTTAATCCCAGCACTTGGGAAGCAGAGGCTAGAGATCTCTGAGTTTGAGACCAACCTGGTCTACAGAGCAAGTTCCAGGATAGACTCCAAAGCTACAGAGAAACCCTGTCTCGGAAAAAAACAAAATCTGGGAGGAGTTGGGGGAATATTCAAAATATACTATATTAAAAAAAAAATTAAGGGGAAACAAAGAGGCTATGAAGAACAGGGAGAAAGGTTTTTGTCTAGTAAGCCTGATGGCCTGAGTCTGATCCTAAGAACCCACATGAAGGTGGGAACAGAGAACCAACTCCATAAAGGCTGTCCTCTGACGTCTCTCTACACAAGAGCCATGATTTACATATCCATGTGTACATGCATACAAACTTTATTTATTTGTTTGTTTGTTTGTTTGTTTTGAGGCAGGATCCCCCTGTGCAGGCCTGGTTGCCCTGGAACTCATTCTATAGAGCAGGCTGGTTCTGAACTCACAGAGATCCACTTGCCTCTGCCTTCCAAGTGCTGGGATTAAAGGTACACGCCATCATACCCAGCAACACAAATAACTTTTTTAAAAAGACTCATTGGGAAAGCAAAGACAGGAGAAAAGGGGCCTCTCTAATAATCCCTTATAGGTACTCATTTAAGAATTACAAATATAACTTATATACCTTAAAATCATAAAATCCCAGACAGTAGCTACATAAAGGACAGAAGTTAACTTACCCAGAGTCTGTCCAGCCAGTACCCGTCCATTCTCTCCCAGCACAGCTGCCCGGGCATGGCGCTCATTTGCATACTGGACAAAAGCATAGCCTTTGTGCACAGAACAGCCAGCCACACGGCCATACTTGGAAAAAATGGTTTCCACATCTGACTTCTTTACCACAGCCGTGTTTAGGTTTCCAATGAAGACCCGAGAGTTGATGGACTTGGGGTCATTCTTGTTGGTTACATTGCTGGTCTGAATCTTCAAGGACATGGTATCCACCTGAAAAGATAATGCCAATGTGAAACTGGGCTCCCAGGCTAGGCTCGGGGAATGTTCGTGGCCCATATTGTAACTAACCTGGATTGTTCCTTGCCTTGCTCACATTCTCATCCCTATGACACCCATTCTCCCTGTCCCTGCAGTTTCTTGTTACATTATCAACAGTTGCCACTTACTGGCTGCTAGTCTTATACTAGATGGTTTACAATGTTCCCTTATTTGGTACTAACATGGGAAAAACCAACACTGGAAGTTCATAATGCTAGTCAACAGCAAGGCTGGTTTTAACCAGTCTCTTGACTCCATTTTTTAATTAGCATTAAAAAATGTAGTTTTCGGCAGGAAACTAGAAGTTACAGAGAGCTGCAAGCCACCATGTGAGTGTTGGGGGTAGAATCCAGGTCCTCTGGAAGAACAGCCACCCAGGGCTCTCAATCCCTGAGCCATCTTTCCAGCCCTGACTCCATTTTTTCTTAAACCCTGTATCTTTTAAAATATTTATCACAAATGTTACCCCATTTAAAAACTAAATTTACTATTTTTCTACAGCATTTCTGTTCTTTCAATGCAGAGCCATAACAAAGAGAACACAAGCTATTTCATGGGATTTTTGCTAGAGAGAAGTCCCCTATTATAAAAATTGCTTAGTCTGATCTAGATGTACCTCATCTTTACTAACCCAGCCAATAGTCTTTATTATGCCAGCCACTCTACAAAAGGTACACTTACTGTAGGCTAAGGGTAGCATATAATACTGATTGATCCCAAAAACTTGTGGATGATATAGATTATTTTACCAGAAACTGAGACTCAGCTTTTTTTAAGATTGTTAACTTGCTAATAAGAGGCATTTAAACACTTTTAAAGCCCATTTCCATCAGTTTCATCACTGCCTCCTAGAGTTAAAGCCAATTTAAATAGTTAAGATAACAAATTTACCTGAGAATGGTCTTTAGTAATTTAATTTATTATGCACTTTATACTGATTCAAAATCAGTTCAGTTTATAAACGAGTTTGCAACTCCTCTCGTACATGTGTCTATATGCAGGTCAGTAGTCAAACTGAATTATCATGCCTCAGATACAGTCTGCCTGCTTGTTTGTTTTGTTTTGTGAGATTGTTTTTTAATCTTCACTAAGTAGGCTGACCTCGCTAGCCAGTAAGCCTACTTCTGCTCCTTCTAGCACTACAAGTGCATACCCCTATACTTGACTTTTTAAAATGTAAGTCCTGTTGATGACATTGGAGCACGCCTTTAATCTTGGCACTCAGGAGACAGAGGCAGGTGAGTTCAAGGCCAACCTGGTCTACATAGTAAATTTCAGGCCAGCTAATTAGACTCGGTCTTTGAAAGGGGGAAAAAAATCTGTACCCCACAGAGGCCCTCTGCAGAACAGTTGCACCTTGGCATAAGCCCCAAGAGATGTTAATTCCAGCAGGCAAAGTTTGCGGTTTCGTTTTGGCATTTGTTCTGTGTGCAACTCCAATCTCATCTTCTAGGGCAATTTCAAAAGGTACTAAAATAGTCTCCAAGCAAAACACATAAAAACCTCCACCAGCTTGCCTGTTTATTCTACCTAATACTGGGGGGGAGCTTTTTTTTTTCCCAGAAAATTAAGACTGCAAGCTGAAGAAATGTGTAATCTTTTTGTACTATCCTAAAGCAAGGTCTCAAAGCTTATCTTGCTGCTACTAAGGAAGAGGCTGGTGTGAGCTTTAGAACTGACTTGGCTCATTACTAAGTTTACTTTTACACCAACATTTACAAATCAGTGAAGGACACAAGGAGATACCCATGAACACACCAAATTCACTCTCCATAAGCAATAGGAGATGTTTAATGGTCCCCATTTTTCAGTTACAACAATCCTCCTACCTGGATGGTAAGTCATTCAAAGATTAATTCTGTGTCCCTCCACAAATATAAAGAAACTATAAGCTGCCTATGTGACACTAGGTGACTGATCCTGCTCAAAATTATGCAGAGATGCCACTTTGTTTGGCAGGAGGAAGCCAGCCAGGCCTAGGGTGTGGATGGAGAAGAGGGAAGGCAGAGATGATAGTTCAGATGCAATGGCTGCTGGCTCTGCCTTTTACCTGACAAAGACAGGCAGTAGTGGACTCCCTCAGACTGTTAGGAGTGTCTAACATGCTGTGAATAGGAAGCATTCACTGAGCACCCTTGTGCAGCACTGTGGAGAGATTAGCACTCACTGGTTTACTGGAAAAGTCTTTCAGGTTTGGCTCTGCCAATCTTTTCTCAACTCACTTGAGCTTTGGGACAATAAATATAAAAGAACCTTGCAAACTATGGAGGCTTTTACAAGATCAAATATTAGAACAACCTATATATCTGTCTATTCTATTAACACCACTGCTAGTGGGACCACTCTAAACGAGAGTCATGAGCAGACTGGAGCACATTCTTAGGATACCACGAATCAAGAGTCAACTGTGCCACTTTGTTCTGCTCTGTAGAAGGACACAAAGTTTATGCATGTGGCTGCTAAATAAACATGTTCTGGTATGCAAATCTCAAACTCTCACTCTATATCCTCCCAGCTGAATTTTAAGTATTGCAGGATACTTTTGGCATGTAGGCTGTATGCTATTCTGTAGACTCCCTAAGCCCAAGAGGACAGACACATGTCTAGGGAGTTGTAGAACACTTGTATCACAGAGGTGTATGCCATACGGCCTAGCTTTCAGGCCTGGTTTGCTGGTCTGGTCCAAACGCCCACCCTCACAAACCAACAACCCCCAACTTAATAAATACCCCTATTTTATATTTCCCCCTTTATTCCTGACCTTTTAAAACAGACAAAGTAACATGTAACTAAGGCTGGTTTTGAACTGGCTATATAGCCATGGAATGTGCCACCACATCTAGCCTCTTTCTGGATTTTTCAAGATTAATGTGTCTCAGAGTGGGAATCCTAAAAATATCAATATCCATTTCAGCAAAAACTATCTCATTTGATAAACTATTCCCTACTGCCAGGCAAACCTTGCTTTATAAACTGTGTGACTAAGAGCAAAGTACCAACAACTCCAAGATTTTTTTTTATAACAATACAACTGAGGAGAGGTGGGTGGTGGGCATGGGGAGGTCAGAGGTCATACAACAACCACATGTGTTATTAGAGAAATCTGTAATGATGGATTAGCTGGAACTTTGTTTTTATGTTCTTACTGTGGCAAAAATAAAATAAAATAATGGAGAAGAACCTGGCCAGGATACCACAGAACAGCCTGGGTTTGGGATGTCCTCTAGCTCTAAGTCTAGGTTTTTTTGTTTTTTTTTTTTTGCCTTTGCCCTTTGATATCCTCTCTCCCACTCCATCCCTCCAAGCCCCTCTCCCCCACCTCTCTCTTTAAAGACAAAGTCTCATATAGCTCAAGCTAGCCTTGAAATCTTCTCCCTACTTCCACTTCCCAAGTGCTAAAATTACAGGAATGGGCTATCATACCCCACAAGATCAGGATTTTTGTGTTCTGTTTTTCCTTTAAGTGAGATAGGCATTCAGGAAAGCATGGGACAGAAAACAAAGATAGCATCTCAAAAACACTGCTATGCTGGAGGAAAACTAGAGGGACTGCCTCCTAGGCCACTGTCTTCACTTTCACTTGCTAGACAAACAACTGCTTAAAAGCTGGAGCCTTACTAATTAAATCCCACCAGGAACAAAAGCTTTGAAATGCAATTACAGCTCAAAGGGATGGGCCAGTTTCTCAGTTAGTAAGAAAGAAAATTTGGCAAAAAAAAAAAAAATCGACCATTTTCCCAAGTTCAAACATTTCAGGCAGAAACTATGTTCTAGAACACAAAAGCCAACCCTAGGGGTAAAAAAGAGCTTTGCAAACATACAGAAGTCCTAAAAAGTACGGACAACTCCTAAATTTTTGGTAACTGACAATCTCCCCAAATTCACTGCAGTAAAAAGAGCCTCTGATTCTGAGTTCCAGTACTTCATACATCTCTTCCCATTTAACCTTCACATAAGATTTATTTTTTAAATAGGAAAATGAGACAAAGTAATTAGTTAATAAAACAAAGCCACAACTGGAATTCAGATCTGTCTGAAAAACAAAAACTAAACAAAACAAAAAAGCAGGCCTCTACAGGGGCCAGATTGTGGGTGGAAAAATTCTTGAGGTAATAGTTTCTAGGGCAAGAATATTCATCTGAGTCAAACACACACACCAACCCCCCTTTTCCTCCCCCCCCGTACAATTCTTCAATTTGCATAGGACTTTTGTGAATGCCATAGATGTCTGTCTGTGAGGCATTCAGAATCTCATTCTTCCTTCAAATTCTATGTTGAAATCTAATTCCAAGAGTTTAAGAGAGAGATCAACAGGCCTTCTGTCCATCCCTCACTGCCTGGTAACCAAGAGCAGCTGAGCCACAGAGGCAGTAGAACTTATGGGCAAACTGCTTAGCTTTCTCCAGAAATAGTTATCTTTATCATTGATAGTAACTTTCTAAATCACTCAGATAACACCAGGGTTATCTAAGGACAGAAGACAATGGAGTCTTTAGAAGGTTATTAGGGCGTTAGAGTCAACTCTGCATAAATGGGTTTTAGTATCTTTATAATAGAAAGAACCTCCTGAGAACTACCTTTCCCTTTCCACAATGTAAGAAGAGAACAAAAAGACTTGCCCTGGAACCAAGCACACTTACCTTCATTTTGAACTCTAGAACTTGAAGAAATAAATTTATTGTTCATAAAATAACATTTTTTGTCATAGAATCACAAAAGGACTAAAATAATATCATTGCTAGTCATCCCCCCAACCCCTTTTAAAGACTGCAGTTTTTTGAAGTTCTATGATTTATGTAAGGTCAAACAGCTAGTGAGGGGACCTGACATTCTACAGATTATCTATAAACCTGACTCTGATTCAGCCATGACTCTCCCTCATTAGGCTTCAATCCTAATCTCGGATTAAATTAAACCTAGTGTTTAAACCTGCCCAGGACTGAACCTGTTCCTCATGGAATATTCACCTCTAGGAAGGAGCTGCTACTCTTGGTCTTGTTGCCCAATGCTGCTTAGTTTTAGCCAGTCATGTTGGGTTACTTCTTGCTTCATTTTCCTGCCTTTGCCCTGAGATAACTCTACGGCAGCAAGTTGGTAAACAACTGTCAGTGATAGGAGACTATCTCTGGAGAAAGCTAAGCAATTAGATGGGTCAGTGTCTAGGGACTCCTTAGCCCAAAGATCCTGGTTACCAGGCACCCATGGATGACAGGACATCTATTAATCTCATTAAACTCATCAAGGCCCCACTCATTAACACTGCCCAAATGATCATTACTGGCCAAACAAAACTAATTTCCCAAGTAGCACTGACAATTTCCACTCCCATGAGAAACTTCAGCTCTCATCTAGCCAACCACAGAAGGCTTCTAAAAGCATGGAAGTGAAAGCTGAACTGGCTACAGATCCATAAGGCTCCACTTTGGCTCAGCTGTTCATGTGACCTGACAAGTCATGTGATTTCTACAAAAAAAATAACATTCTTTTTCTGAAAACAGAAAGCATCTCCCTGATTATCTTTTCAGATCTGCATAGTAATCAAGTAGGCTAATCAATTTAAAAGTGCTCTGTTGTATCTTTAATAAATTATGAAAAGATACAGGGCTGGGAAGTGGTGGTGCACGCCTTTAATCCCAGCACTAGGGAGGCAGAGACAGGTGGATCTNGGTCTACAGAGTGAGTTCCAGGACAAGCTCCAAAGCTACAGAGAAACCCTGTCTTCACCCCCCCCAATAAAATAAGTAAACGATATAGAATTTACATATTTCTATTACTGCCCAAATTCTTTTTTATTAATTAATTTAGTTTTTCAAGACAGGATTTCTCTGTTTAGTCCTTGCTGTTCTGGAACTCACTTTGTAGACCAGACCAGGCTGGCCTCAAACTCAGATCTGCCTGCCTCTGTGCTGGGATTAAAAGTGTACACCACCACCACCTGGCTACTACCCAACTTCTATACCTCACATTCAAAAACCATTTTGGAGTATTTCCTGTACTGGCCTTGCTGAAACCAAGTAGAGACTGCTCTCTTGGTTGTCAAGAAGCCCTCTTTCACCATGGTGGCATAGGCTTTTAATCCCATCACTTAAAAGACCAAAGCAAGTATATTTCAGTAAGTTGAGGCCAGCCTGATCTAAACAGTGAGTTTAAGGGCAGCCAGGGTTACATGGTTAAGATCCTGTCTCAAAAAATAAAAATTAAAAAAGCCATTTTGGGCACCTAGTTTTTATTATTGTTGTTAGTTTTGTTTTTCCTCAAAACAAAGACAAAACATGATGAAATAGCAAAAACAGCCCAAACTTCGGAGTCAGGTAGGAGGACTGGGTTCCAAATCTAGTCATGTCAATTTATGAGCTTGCCCATGTCACCTCTCCCTCACACTTGCTAGGCCTCAGAATCCTCAACTACTGAGCAGATTTAAACTATTCTGCTATGGCCAGATAGTATCCAGGGGACCAGTGATATGGCTCAGCTCGTAATGGCACTTGCCACCAAGCCTGAAGACCTGAGTTTGTTAGATCCACAGGACATTTACAGCAGTGGAAGAGAATCAGTTCTCGAATGCTGTCCTCTAAACTCCAAATGTGCACCCACAGACTGACTAAATAAATGAATAAATGTAATTTTTAAGAAAATTGAAGTTGGGGGCTAGAATACTGACTGACTGCTCTTCTGGAAGACCCAAATTCAACTCCCAGCATCCACATGGGAGCACATATCTGTCTGCAACTCCAGTTTCAGGGCTTCTGACACAGATACACACAGAGGCAAAACAGCAATAAACATAAAATAAAAAATGTTTTTAAAGTGTTTAAAATTAAAAAAATTAAGTCAGGCATGGTGATAGACAATTCCAGCACTCTGGAGGCAGAGGAAGGCTGATCTCTGTGAGTTCAAGGCTAGCCCAATGTGATGGCTATTTTTGGTTGTTAACTTGACTATATCTGGAATTAACTAAGTCTAAGTGGTCGGGCACACCCATGAGAGAAGTTTTTGAGGTAGGAAGATTCACTTTTAATCTGTGCCACGTCTTCTACTGGCTGCCTATATAACTAACATGGAAGGAAGCTCACGTTCTCTTTGCCCACTTGCTCTCACTTTTGCTGGCAAGTCCATTCCTTCACTGGCATTAGAGCCTACTTCTTTGGAATTCCAGTGTATACTGGGGACCAGCTGAGACATCCAGTCTCTTGGACTGAACAACTACTGGATTCCTGGACCTTCTGTTCATAGGCAGCCATTGTTGGATTAGGCATTCTAATAAATCCCCTTTCTACATATATAGATTCATTCTACAAGTTCTGTTCCTCTATTATATAGTTTATACAGCAAGTTCTAAGACACTCAGGGCTACATGGAGATCCTGCCTCAAAAAAATAAAAGATAGATAGATAGATAGATAGATAGATAGATAGATAGATAGATA
>LOJH01000919.1:21591-41710 GCA_001685095.1 Ellobius talpinus | reverse complement strand
TAGATAGATAGATAGATAGATAGATAGATAGATAGATAGATAGATAGATGTGGGGGAAAGAGGGGGTGTATCAGTCTAATGTTAGGGACTGGTAGGTATTAAGAAATAGAATGTGGCTGGGTGGCAGTGGCAATGCACACCTTTAATCAGAGTACTCAGGAGGCAGAGTCACGTTGATCTCTGTGAGTTCAATGCCAACCCAGTCTACAAAGTGAGTTCAGGGCTAAGTGAGTTCCAGGACAGCCAGGGAAACACAGAGAAATCCTGCCTAGGAAAAAAGAAAAAGAAACAAAACAACAAAAAGCGCAAAGAAACAAACAGAATGTTATGGTTTGGATATCAACAGCCCCAAAAATTCATATACTGAAGTCTTATTCCCCAACTAGAAGCACTATTTTTTAATAACTATAATATGAGGATGTCAGTTAGTCTATCAAGGATTAGCCCACCCACTGACAACGTCATGGCAGAAACGGCTGTAAGGAGGCAGCACCTGATTGGAGGTTGTAAGTCATCACCAACACATTTTTGAAGCATGTATCTCACTCATCTCTTGCCCTTTTCTGTCTCTCTGCATCTGGCAACCTTAAGATGGGTACTTTGCTTTACCATGACCTCTACCATGACATTGTTTTACCAGACCCAGAAACAAAGAACCAAACATGAGTTGAAACTGTGTGCCCAAACAAACCCTCACTTTCCTTAACTGATTTATTATTATGATTTATTCATCCATTTTGTCACAGTGACAGAAACTAACACCTCGGATAACCCAATGTCCCATGAAAACAGATCAATACAGTGTCGAACACTCTCGGTGCTCCACAGTCCAGTTCTGATGGTTTTTACCTGTGTCTCCCAATGCAGTATTATTTAACCAGAGAGTCAGAGTTAGAATAGAAAGTCTATATAATTCTCTTATCCCTTGTCTTAGTGTCTAGCTAGTACCTACGAATGTCAACAGTGTCTCCTCTCCATGCCTGTCAAACTGTCACAGCATAAGAAGGGATTCCAGGCTTCGCACAGGCCACCCTCACTCATTTGTGCCATAAGGCCCTAGTTCTGTCCTATTTCACTGTTGTCAGTATATATAAGGCCCTGAAGGGACATGTAAAGCAGAAACAGAAGGCTTCAGTCACACTCACTCCACACCATGGTCAAAGTGTGTATCCCACCTCTCCTGTTATCTCATACACAAATTCGACTTTTGACTGTGGCTTTGGGTGGAAGCTTAGAATCTATGAAACGTGCTCCTTAACAATTATGGGAAAATGCAACAAATAGTGGGTAGGTAACTATCTTAATAATCTCTAAAACTGACTTAAGTTACTAAGCGAAGTCACCCACAACCCTACCTATCCATCTAATAATCACTAAAAATCCAAATTCTAAACTAATTATAGACCAAATACTAGCAAATAAACTATGTGTTTATTCATCTAGTAATTTGTCTGGTAACTAGACTCAAACAGGGGATACCTTCATGGTCACAAAGCAGATGTGCCCTGGTAAAAGTCCACTGTCTCAGAAGTAGCCTAAGCAAAAGTTTGGGGTATCAGACAAGAGGAGAAACATGAGAAAGATCTACCAAAAGGGAGACTGTCTAAGATGAATCACCACTGGGTGGTGGCAAGAAACTAAACTGTGGAATAATATCTGGAATCGTCTTTCAAACTTATCCTCCTGCACCTGCTTCTGTAAATACATATACAGAGTAGAGCTGGAAAATGTTTGAAATGGGAGAACATTTGTTACTGTCTCCTAGTCCCTTGACAGATGCATACTTACTCTTGTCTTGAGGGAGTACACAACACATAGAGACTTTAACCAAAATATGTGGAAGCTTTATACAAGTGATTCCTCAGGATCCTGACCAACCTAAGAAATTAGCATAAGTATCCTCTTCACTCTGCAGATTAAAAAACAGTCTCTGGGTGGGGATGCAGCTCAGTAGTAGAGTACTTGTTTATTAGTGTGCATGCATAAAGTCCTGGGTTCTCTCCCCTGTACCACAAAGGAAGAAAAATCAAAAACTAACAAGCAACTGAGTCTAAGAGTCACAGCAATTGGCATGATTAGAGTGAGAAGACTGCAGCTTGTCTGATCATTTATGTTTCTTCCTTCTCCGTGAGATCATTCTCGGTGATTTCTCCATCCACAAGAATGATCCTATAATGTTCCTATGACCTCATACAATATACTGTATACTCTAAACTGCTATGTGCCACTTGTGCTTACTGAGAAGCTAGTCCTGGAATCAGGGTTTCCTTGCTGTTTCAGACCCAAGGATGTTCATATCAAAGAGTCCTCCACAGCCCCTTTTCTGGAGATAAGTTGGTCCTCTTACCTCTGCTGTAACAAAGAGAAAGAGTACAATGAAACAACACCAAAGCAAAGCTACTTTACTTTGAGAACAGCTAGAAGGTAAAAACATTCCCAATAGAGGTAATGCTACCATTTATCCCACAATATAAAACTACCTACAATGGGAAAGAAAGGCTCAAAGTCCAGCCACAAAGAGAAACCCCAACTGGTTTCTGCTAGATGTGTGAGTGCCCAATTTGATATTTTCTCTATATGCTGCTATTTGTTCTTTGACTTGGTACCCTCATTCAAGGGGACTTGACTAGGGACTCACTCTTGGGAACGCTAGCAGACTTGACTGACTTAAAGAGGCTTCCCCAGTCAATTTCTGCTGATGTTTTGAGAACCTGATATAATGTTTTGCTTGGTATAATGTTTTTATAATACACCTATCTGTGTATCTGTCATTTGCTATTTAGTCTTTTATCTTGGATTGCTATATACTTAGCTCATTTGTTCAAAACCAAAAATTTGGCTCTCATAGGTCACTCTCTGGAACACATAAAACAAAAAATCTGAAAATTAGATTTCAGACCACAAAAGACCCTTCAGGTCTGTATATATGGCTAATCACATAGAGTCCTTACTACATACCTGAACTGTCTCGTCTTTTAAGCCACTTCCTGAGGCAAATGACAGTGTATGTCCCATGTAACCAAAGACAAATTACTACTTAGTCCTATTTAAGATAGAGATGGCACAGATCTGAGAGACCAGAGTTGGTTCTTAAAAGAACCAACTTAAAAGAACCTTGGAAAAGAATGGCTTCGATACTGAGTCTAGGGTTGGTCAGCTTCTGATCCTTCAGGCAAATTTACGTGATCTTTCCTATAGCATGCTCACAAGCCCAAGAGCCAATCAGCACTTGCTGGGAAACTGCAAATGGCCCCCTCCCCACTTCTCATGCCTCATGAGGCTGGCTCCTCACAGTGATAATGTAGCAGGATTAGTCACTGCTTGCTGTTGCTTGATTATAGCTATTCTTTGCTGTAAATGAAGTTTAAAAGCCATCAAAGGATTTGTCAGCTGTGACTTATGAGCCTTTCTCCTGCAGGGAAGTCAGGCAGTGACAAATGCCCCTCTCGTTCTGCTATCCATTATAAGTTGGAAAGCGCCATGTTCCAATTACTGGAGACCCCAGTACAGCACATGGAAAACCTTGCTCCAGGCTTCAGCCATTACTCAGGCCTGGCAGGGTTGCCCTAGGCCCAAATCCCATAGAATAAGAGTAGACAAACATACTTTTCCTGACTTTTGAGCCAGCCCCTTCCACCCTTACCTTATATTAACCCTGGTGGTTTACTTCAGACACATTTCATAGCACCATATTGACTGTCTTAAAGTAGTAGGTTAGAGACATGAGGAAATAAGATCGACTATACATACATACATATATATTAGGTAAACAATATGAAACATGATCCCTTCAGAGGAAAGGCAACGATAAAGTACCTAAGATGTTCAGATAAAACAAACTGAAAGGACCTTTAGAAAAACCTGTATTATAATCAGTGGTCACAGTATTCAACATCCATAATATACTAAGCCCTGTCATGCTAGATGCTAAGGAATATAAAATGATAAAATATGGTTCCTCTATCATGGCAGGAAAAAATTAAGAACCAGACAAAGTGACTTCCTTAAGGTCAAAACTAAGTTAGGTTAGTGATAGAATTAGAACTCTTACCTCTGGTGCCACAGAAAAAGCAGAGGGACAAGGGACAGTTTCTCTGTACACTATGCAGGAAATAGCATAGCTCCATCCAGATCAATATACATTTACTGCCCTATAACCTACCCAAAGTCTCAGAAAAATGAGAGTAACAGCAAGACTTGCTTCAGAGTGGGAGTGCTGTCTAAGTAATGTGCACACAGTGCAGTGCAGACACATATTTTCCAAGTAACCCAAATATTTACCATCAAATCATCTATAAAGCAACTTTTTGAGGTAGATACTAATAGTGTAATAGACAAGAAGACTGAAGCTCTTTTACACTTCATCACACGAACCAAGTAAGCCAAGATTTCTCAAAACTATTCATGAAGGATCAGGGTTTTTTGTATTGTTGCTTTTTAAAATTCTAATTTATTATACATAAATACTGATACAAAATGTCAAGCAACCAAGGTTTCTAATTATTTTACTCTCAATTTTCATACTTAGAGTGAACTACCAGTAAGTAACAGATGCATTACAACTTAAAGAATGGTTCCAGACTCTGCCCTATCAAACTCTATGAAAACAAAGCAAATAATAATAATAATTTCATTTCTTCCAAGTCATTTAGCTTGAAGTTTTTAGACTTTGGTGTCAAGACTCCTCTAAAAATTGCCATCACCATTCTGTTAAGAGCAAAGAGAATAGGCAGGCCAAGGATATGTTCTTCTAAAGGTAATTTATCTTGGTTATCTACTCTGTAGGCCATGTATAAGGGAAGATGATTTAGATCTAACAAAGACTAGAACAACATTCTGGTGCCAGAGGCCTGAGAACATATTCTAGAGGAATGATATTAGTGTTTTGCTTTTATGTATAATTAGAGATTATGCTAAACAAACTTTTATGCTCTAACAATTGATCTAAAAATAAATAAAAGTAGCTGGGCACCATCCCAGCACTCAGGAGGGAGAGGCAGGCAATCTGCGAGTTCAAGGCTAGTCTGTTCTACATGATCTAGTTTCAGGACAGCCAAGGCTGTTAAAAAGAGAAACCCTGCGAAAGAAAAGGAAAGGAAAAGGAAAAGGAAAGAAAAGAGACAGACAGAAAGGAGATGGAGGGAGGGAGGGNGTTCTTTCCCCAGCATCTCCCCATCAAAGTTCCCTTCAACTGAGAGGGATCTCAATTGAAGAAGAAAGGGAATGGGCTTTAGGATACACCAGTGTGTAAACCCAAGAACAAATACTTACTAGTTATGTCACTTTGGTTCTATCAATAAACTTCCTGTATCTCCACATGGCATATACATATTCTCAGTACATACTAGGTCATTCACCAAGCTCTGCTGATTTGCCTTCTTAAATTATTTTAAAAATTTTAGTGATTCATACTTCACACTCTGGGCTTCTGCAAGAGCAGTAAGTACTCTTAAGCACGAAATGTCTCTCCAGCCCCCACCTCTTTTCTTTCCTTTTTTTTCCCAAGACAGAGTTTTTCTGTGTAGCCCTGGCTGTCCTGGAACTCACACTGTAGACCAGGCTGGTCTCAAACTCAGAGATCTGCCTGCCACTGCCTCTCAAGAGCTGGGACTAAAGTCATGTGCCATACCACCACCTGCCTCCCATCTTTATTATTACTAAAAATTATTTAAACCAATCGTTTACTGACATTAAAAGTATTACATTTTTTCTTGCTTAAAATGGCAATCAAGATTTTTAAAATGTACTTTATTATTTTTAAATGCCTATCCAACCATTTTATTAAGAACCTGCTTCATTTAATGCCTATTACTTGAAATTACCATGAACCCTACCCCCAAAATATCCATATAAACCTCCATTTTTCTTATAGTATATTAATGGCTATTATCAATGTGCTTTTTTCCTTGTGTATTACAGAGTTAGATCATTTATTCAATTTAATTTGTTCTATTAAGACATGGCCTTACACTGTCACCCAAGATGGCACAAACTCAATCTTTCTGCCTCACTTTCATGAATGCTAAGATTACAGGCATTCACAACTATCCTCAGCATAACCTTTTTTCCAGATTAGCATGATTAGACATGTACATATAATAGCATCTTTATTTGTGTATAGTTTTCAATAATCCAGTAGAACTACTGCCTTAATAACTAAATGAATTTATAATAGTCTAGGCTGGTGGTCACTGCAGCATTTTTCCAACTTCTCATTATTATAAATAATATCATCTGAGAGAAAGCTTATTCTAGATACTGTATATTTTCTTGGGATAGATTTCCAGAAGCAGAATTACTGGTCATATGTATGAACATTTTTACAGCTCAAGATATACAACCTAATTGCTTCCCAAAGGGCTGTATCAACTTACAGTGCTATCTTGAATGACTGCCACTTTCATGACAAACAGGACGATATATTTATTATACTGTGCTTGTATATAAGATGTGAATTTGTAGGGGAAAACAAATCCTCATTGTTCTGCCCATGTGAAAATGAATAGTCTGATTATGTTTACTAGTTTTTTTTTTAACTTCAGAGTTCTGAATGATACAAGGAAATAATTATAGATCCTTAGGCAAAGGAACAAGAAAAAGATTTATTTATTAATTTATCAAGAAACCATTTATTAGGGCCAGAGAGGTGGCTCTGGGGTTAAGAATGCTTATTCTTTTGCAGAGAATGCAAGTTTGATTCCCAGCACCCACATCAGGCAGCTCACAACCCACTAATTCTCCAGTTCCAGGGTATTCAAACCTGTGCGCACTCCTTACAGAAATCATCAAGAAATTCTAATCTTGTTAAAAGGAACAAAATGAAGTCAGTCCACATCTAGGGGAAGTGGAAACAGCAAGAAGTTATAGAAGCTTAACCTCCCTTGTAGCTTGAAAGTACGTGGTCTGAGATGCATAAGGATTCATACTGCAGAAAATGACACCAGAGAAACCGGATGACAGTACATCAGGAGAACTTTGTGGCCACCAAAGAGTATGAGAGCCAATATTTATTCCTGTGTGATAAGCCACAGTGCTCTGTAAGAAGGCACACATTAAGTGCTCTTCAGAGTCTAACCCACCAACTCATCCCTGGACAGAGTATCCTTTCTCATGCTGACTTCTCTTTCTCTCATGTTAAGTCTTCTCTCACCAAGCCATAGAGAACTTTCCTACTATTTTCTGCTTAGCACAGTGCTAGACATAGCAGGGGTGCTAAGAATGCTCACAGATTGATTATTGGGAAGTTCCTCATACATTAATACTCAATAAACCCTTGATGCCTTGGCATAGCCTCTAATCTTAGAAACCACTCAGTTCATTGTCTGACCTCAGAAATCTTCCTACTTCTTGTTCATTCTGCCAAATTTAAAAGAAAAAAAGTGCTTGGGTACAAAAAGCTATAAAGTGTGATAACTAAAAAACACATCAGGTAGCCAGACAGGAAGCCCAGGGAGACATAAATCCTTCCCTAAAGCACAGTTCTCAAGCCAAGGACTCTCTCCTCAGTCTCACCAGCATTGTAACATTAAAACAGAATTTACCAACTGAGTGTTACAAGTCTCTTTTGAGGAAACTCAAACAATACCTTAAGGTATTACTGCTTTCTACACTAATAACAGTACCTTAAAGAAGGCAAGAATATTAACGGGATGATTATTTTAACAACCAATATGAATGCCTTGCTGGCTGTGGTATGAGGCATGGGCTGTGGATATTATGTGCTGGATAAGTCCATCCTAGGAGACTGTTATCAAAATGATGTCTCAGTGTCATCTCTTCCTAGCCTGACTTCTTCCCATTACAACAGCATCGCCATCTATTTTATCTCAGCATCCTCACTGCCTTTCAGGACACACCCACAGGAGGCGCTCAAGGACTATCTACTGAACTGAACTGAGCTACAAACCATGCACTATGACCCCTAAACCTCCTTTTCCCCATCCCCACTTTTTAAGAAACAAAGAAGCTGGGGAGAGAAAATGTGAAGACATCTTTGCAAAAGTTCAAGAAAGCCACACCAGCCTTTAGGAAACACTTTTTTGTAATAAAAAATAATTATTGCCTTATCACATGGTGTCAGAACATAGTCCAAGAATGGAGTCATGGGGGGATGATTCTGAATTCTTAAGAAAACTACAAGAAATCCTTCTCAAACTTCAGCTGCAGTTATCTGCTGCACTTCTGTACTGACACATCTGCCTCCCTGTACTAAATTCTAAAGTCTAAAGACGAGACTACTACATTAATTACTGCAATACTGGCCTCCAACTCTACTACCCTGAAACCAGCAGGTGTGTGCTGAAATTTATGCAAACAAATAAGTGTAAGAATCCTACCAAAGCTGGGCGTGGTAGTACATGTCTTTAATCCCAGCACTCAGATAACTGTTAGCTCAATAGTCTAGTCTACACAGTGAGTTTCAAGCCAGCCAGGGCTACAAAGTGAGACCCTATCTTTTCATTTTAGAATCCTACCCAAGTCCTGTTAGAATAAATGATTCCTCACAGTTTCTGATAGAGAAATTCCTTAATGTGAAATACACAGCTGTGATTTCTAAGATGTACCCAAGTACTTCACTCTTCAGTAGGAGAGAGGGAGAGACAAGGCAGTGACAAGAGAAAACAAAATTGGAGCAAAAGTATAAATTGGGTTCATTACATTATTTTGAGCAAAGGAAAAGAGAGGTTGAGTATTCAGACCAGACTTCTGGATCTGGGCTTTCTGTGGTAGGAAGATGCACAAGGTCTTCACCAAGCAGAGAATAGCAAAACCCAGAAAACACCTATCTGTCAGCAATCAACAAAGAGAGGGAGACCCGGCCCTCCCTCTCTATATTACCCAGTGATCTTCAGTTTGACCAACTATACTATATGGTGTCCCATTATGTAGAAACAAATACAAATCAATGTTTTTAAAAAGACATTAAGTTCATCCATAAGACTGTAATGGTTTTTCAATTAATAACTATTATTAGATATTAATCACATATCGAGATCATATTAAGCAACTGTGAAATAATAGTAAACCTACAAATGACTACCCCTTTTCCCATCTTAATGGACTATGACAATGGAAATAATAACCTCAATGTCATTACACCTATTTTGAACATAAGATTAGTTTTTGGAGCTGGAGACCTAGCTCAGTGGTTCAGAGTACTGACTTCCTTTCCAATGGACCGGAGTTCAATTCCCAGCATCCATATAGCAGCTCGCAATTGTCTTAAAACTCCAGCTCTAGAGAACCCCACAACCTCACACAGAAACCAATAAAAATAAATTTTAAGGAAAAAAAACCAAACAGGCTTTGAAGAGTCTTTTCTTTAGAGAGTCAATCAATATAAGGGAGATTTTTGTTTGTTTTGGTTTTCAGACAGGGCTTCTCTGTGTAACCTTGGCTGCTCTGAAACTTGCTCTGTAGACCAAGATGTCCTGGAATTTACAAAGATCCGTCGCCTGCCTCTGCCTCCCAAATTCTGGGTGTGCACTACCACCAACCCAGCTAAGGAAGTATTTTTTACTAACTAGACCCAACCTAAAAGGATTAGAAAACCATAAAGACAGTCCTCACCAATTGCCAAAACAACTCCCAAGGACTGGATAAAATTTCTAAAGCATAGATGGGCATAATGGTGTATACTTTTAATCCCTGCACTTGGTAGACAGATGCAGGTGGATCTCTATGAGTTTGGGCCAGCCTAGTCTATACACTGAGTTCCAGGACAGCCAGAGCTACACAGTAAAAACCTGGTGGGTAGGGGGCAGACAGGACCCCAAAAATCACATCATGATAGAGATGATGACAAAGGAGCAGAAAACTGGTAGAAGTAGTGGTGTTATAATTACTGATACCAGAGTGGTCTGCATTGGGAACTGAATGGTGGAACCCCAAGATCCCGGGAATGCAATCTAAAATTACAGGAAGAACTGAATTTGTCCAAGGCTCTTACCCCTTAGCTTAGTAGGTTAGAGAAAGAGGCAAGACAGTGATGGGAGAAGCAGTCTTGTGGGTGAGATGCACCATTGCAGACACTAAGCTAATTACCTGATGAGGACTCTGGTCCTTCAACTGTTTGGAAACATTTGGTGGCCATTAAATCTGTTGTTTATATATTTTCCTGCCCACTGGAACAAACAAATCAAAACAGAAAGCTTGATGCTCAAACAATGTGCTCTGATTAGTGACTGCAGAAATGCCTGTAATTTAGAAAAGGATGATGCAGTACAAATAAATAATGTTGTGGTCCACAGGGAGTTGCCCCCCTCCCAGCTTTATACAAACAGTGGTTCTGAAAGCTCAGTTGCAAACCTTACTCACCTGATCTTAAAATTAAAGAAGCAAGACAGGATCAGTGCTGCAGTAATTCCTCAATGGAGAATAGTGCCCTTTAACATACTAGTGACCATTCCTCAGAAAAGGGCCAAAATGTCAACAAAAAAAAAAATTAACACTGCATCTCATCTACTTCCTGTCAGTTTCTTCAACCATTCCCCTCCTTTCTCTCTCAACCCATTGCTGTATCTCAGCACCCACTCCAGGAGGCGTTCCTGACAAACCATAGGCCATACCTGCCAGAAAACCAGGTAGTCTGCCCACAGACCTTCTCTCTCTCTGCTCCCCCAGACCCGTTTCCTTAGTCTCATCCACGGCGCTCCTTCCCCATTGCCTCATTTCCTGTGGATCCCACAGACTTTTCCCTCTTCTTTACCTCCCTCCCCCCACTTGTTGCTTTGTCCCAGATCCCAACTCCAGTAGGCACCCCTTGCTAACCCAAAGGCCACTCCTCCCAGGGCAACAAGCAGGCTGAAGGCAGACCCACATCTCTCCCCAAAGTCTCATTCCCATCATGCAGCAGGAAACCTGCTGTGTCTCCCTTTCCTCTGACCCCATCCCCAAAGGATCACAAAATCCTTCCCCCAACCTGTCCCAGTATCCCATCAACACCAGCAGGCATTCCCTGTGAAAACCCCAGCTGCGTATGTCAACATGCCAAGAAAACAGGCAACACACAGACAGACATAACACTCTCTAAAAATCCAGGGAAGAAACAAAAACCAAGGAAAAAAACATCCACACCCACACAACAAAAACAAATCCAGAAACCAGCCTCTTGACTTAAAATCATTTCAAACCCAGATGACTAAAAAACACAATCAACTGGGATTAGAGAGATGGCTCAGTGGTTAAGAGCACTGGCTGCTCTTCTAGAGGACCTGGGTTCAATCCCCAGCACCTACACAGCAGCTCACAACTGTCTATAACTCCAGTTCCAAGGGATCCAATACCCTCACACAGACATACGTGCTGGCAAAACACCAATGAACGTAAAATAAAAAATAAATGAATAATGAGAAAAAAACAATAGCATCCAGGGCAATGTCTCCACTAGAGCCCAGCTATCCTACCACAGCAGGCTCTGAAACCTTAAAACAGCCTTTATGAATATGATAGAGGTCCTTAAAGAAGAAACTAATAAATCCCTTTAAAAAAAAATCCAAGAAAACACATCAGTGGAAGGAAATAAATAAAACTGTCTAAGACCTGAAAGTGGGAATAGAATCTCAATAAAGAAAACCCAAACAGAGGAAATTCTGGAAATGAAAAGTTTAGTTATTTGAACAAGAACAGAGGCAAGCTTCACCAACAGAATATAGGAGATTGAAGAGAGACTCTCAGGCGTTAAAGATAGAAGAAATAGACATATCAGTCAAAGATAATAAAAACTCTGACACAAAACATCCAGGAAATCTGGGACACTATGAAAAGACCAAACCTAGGAATAATAATAGGTATAGAGGAAGGAGAAGAAACCCAGTTCAAAGGCCCAAAAATGTTTTCAACAAAATCACGAAAGAAAACTTTCCCAACCTAAGGAAAGAAATGCTATCTTTTCTTTCACTTTTAAAAACTTAGGACATTCTTGCAGGGATTCCAAGTCATGCGTCCCTTAATACTTACTAAAATTTGACAGGATTTTCGATAATCAAGAAACATCAGTTTCTCTCAGTACTGATTATTCTTGAGGCTGTTTAGCAGTAATACTAAGCACTCAATCTAATTCTTAAGAAGTTGGAAATAAAAACCAGAGTGGGTGGAAGCCTGATTGAAGGCCTATAGCCAGAGTGATCTAAATATAGTAGTTGTCATGACGGCTTTGTGACCAGACTCGTTAACATCATCTTGAGACATGCCTGGGAAACAGATCAAAGGGTCATTGAGACAGCAGATCCCAGCTCTTACACTGAGGTCAGTACAAGACAACTATATGGGACTACAAGGATGGGGTGGGAGTGGGAAGCTAGAGATGGAAAATAGACTGAGTTAGCTAGTTTTGCTTTGTTCTGAGATAGAGAATAGCTTGGGAGGAGCCTAGTTTAAAACATCAAAAAATAAAAAAGCAAGTAACTGGATATAGAGCTCTCAATGTATCTTCTAGCTCTGTCTGAGATCATACCCTCATGATCCAAACTGCTGAGATGCCCATCTGTTCTCCCGTGCATTTAACAACTAAAGCCAAGAACTATAGCAAAGTGTTCTTTAATCTAGGCCCTGGCTGGGAACAGTGAAGAAAACAATGTCTAGGTTTTCAATGAAGGAACAATACCTAATCTCTGGACTGAGACACAAGGCACTGCAGCCTTCACATTCCCTATATACATCTCTAGTGAACAAATTCCTTATCAGTAGTAGTCATTCCTTTTCCTCTTGTCTGTCATTCTTTCTGTGAAATGTGTTCATGTAGGTGTGAATGAATGTATGTATGCAAGTGGTTGTACACAGATGAGGATGGCAACTGGAAGTCAATCTCAGATGTCTTTCTTCAGTAGCTACCCACCTTTTTTTGCCTTTTTCAAACAGGGCATCTTACTGGCCTGGAGCTCACCAAGTTGGCCAATGAACCACAGGACCTGCCCATCTCTACTTCCCTAGCATTGGGATTATAAAGGCATGCCACCACACTCAGCTTTTGTTTGTTTGTTTACTTACTTATGTCTTTTCGAGACAGTCTCACTATATAGCCTTGACTGATCTGGAGCTGTTATGTAGACCTGGCTGGCCTTGACTCTGCCTATCTCTGCCCACAATCAAAGGCATGTGCCAGCATGCCCAGCAAGTACTTTTTTGTTTCTTTGTTTGGGAAGGGGGTGTTTGTTATTCAACACAGGGCTTTTCTGTGTAGCCCTAGCTGTCCTGGAACTTGCTCTGTAGACCAGACTGGCCTCAACCAGCAAGATTTAACGTTGGCTTGGGGGACTGAACTTGGGGTCATTATGCTTCCATGGCAAGCACTTTACCAACAGAATTATTTCCTTAGTCCATGTGGTGGTCTTTCTAATCTCTAATATGGGAAAGGGACTTGACTCCCATCTTCCACCCTCACCTAACCCCATGCTTATTTTATCACAGAATCTTGGCACACAAAATGGGTACTATATTTTAAGAACTGGAGAGATGGTTCAGTGGTTAAAAGCATTGGTTGTTTTTCCAGAAGACAAGGGTCCAATTCCTAGCGCCCACATGGCAGCTCCCAACTATCTATAATTCCAGTCCCAGGAATTCAATGCCCTTTTCTGGTCTCCTCAAGCACCATGAAGGCAAAATGCCCATACACATAAAAATTAAATAAATACATTTTATAACTGAATGAATAGCATTTCTGACTCTAAAAATTCAAAATGGGTTCAAAGGAAGTATTCTTGGCTCAAAGTCAGACTATGTGAATGTAATTTCACCATTAAAGTGCTTGGTGATCTTAAGAGCAAACTCCAGCCATTCTTTGGACCATCTGTAAATGAGTTATCACTTATGATCTCAGAAGGTCCTTTCAATGCTGAAAATGTGAGACTTAGGCTCATGAAGTCCCAGGGATGATGTGTTTCTCAAACTATCTGTATATTCCATAGAATATATAGGAGGCACAACCAACACCTACAGCCCCAATACTACCAAATAGAACTCAGCTGTCAGCAGCATCACAGGCTGTCAGTTTACTTAATTCCTTCTGATGAACTGCCAAAAATAAACTGAAGGTGAGCAGCAGAGCATTTTAATGAGTCCAGGGCATAATGAATCTTTTCCTCCCGTGTCAATTAATATTTCAAAGCTAGGATCTCCAAGGACCAATTTATTGGGAACAGAGAGAAAGCCTTTTGTTCATCGGCTACTGCTTCCTGAGCCACCTGCCCTGCCCTTGGTATCTGCCAGGTAACAGTCCTGCTTGCTCACGTATGACGAATAGTGTGATAGAACCTGACCCGAGGGGCTCTTTTTTTGCCCAAGATCTCTGGGGCATAAAACTGAGAAAGAAAATGAGATCTAGCATTTCTTAGGATAATGGTGGTTAGAGAAGAACTGACTTTACTGCCACATCTCCTAGTCTTCAAAGAGCTAACAGAAATAAGCAGATCAGTTTGCCTTGGCTTTTACTCAAGCAAGTTTTGTAGATTATGCTATTTACCCAAATATTTTGAACTCTCATACTAATTATCATACTGTTGGTTCATCTGTCACAATGACAAATCACCTGAAAGTCAACTAAGGGACAAAGATCTATTTTGGTCTATGGTTTCAGTCCATGGCTAACTAGCTCCATTGCTACAGGCCTGTGACAAATGAGGCTGCTCACCTCATGGCAGCTAGGAAACAGAACAAAGACAGAGGGACCAGATTTATCCTTCAAAATCATGTCTTCAGTGACCTACATCTTCCAATCAGGCCTACTTCCTAAAAGGCCATTTAGTATGAACCTATAAGTAGATTTAACCCATTATGAAGTCATTACCTTTGTGGTCTAAGCACCTCAATAGTGCCATCAGCTAGAGAACCAAACTGTCAAGTCACTGGGGAGGCATGGAGTGACCCACAACCACACATTCATATCTAAAAACTCTAACAATCTCAAAGGCAGTTATCAACAGTAGTATTATTACTAGACATAAAAACAAATGCTCTTAAGAGGAAAAGAACCTAGGAATACAATTAGTAAACTAGTAGGAAGGAATCAAGACTCTTAACAGTATAATTCTTCCTATCAAACTACAATAACCTTGTTTAGACACCTGAGATGATGTCCAGAACGGCAGAGGTGGCCTCCAAGCAGCCTTGGCAACATTTGAACACTTGTTAATTCACTATCTTTTACACAAGTAAAGGGAGAATGTGCACCTATGTTGTGGAATATTCCTTTACACTGTGTGAAGATATTTCACTGTGATTGGTTTAATAAAAAAGCTAAATGGCCAATAGCTAGCTAGGCAAGATTTTTGGGGGCAGAGAGAATGTTGGGAGAATGAAGGGCAGAATCACAAGGAGTTGCCAGTCAGACACAGAGAAAGCAGGAAAGCAGTTCCTGATCCGACAACGAGGTTGAGATAAGAAAAGGATGGAGACCAGCAAAAGTAGGAAGGAAACAAAAGAGTTATGGAACATGAATAATATGTCCAAATATGTAATTATAGACATATATAAAAATGTCATAAAACTCAATGTTATATGAAACATGTTATATATAGTATATGCTAATCAAGACATTTTTAAAAAATTAACTGTTGAATTAACTACAGATTCACATGCTCAAAGCACTGAGTATACAAAAACCCCCATCTACTATTAGCTGGTAATTAACTAGGGAAAAGGGAGAGGCTATCCTAGAAGGAACATTTGAGAAGTATTCCTAGGGCCTCAAATCCAGTATAGTCAATTTCAAAAATCTCAATTCTCTTCCACATTGCTTCTGTGGAAGTTAAGAATGGAGCCATGCTTCAAACAATTCTGCACACTGGCTAGAGTAGAGATCAAGCTGCTAGTTTAAGTGTGGGAGTAGCATGAATAAGAGTGGAAAACTAGCACCTTGCTATCTTTGCAACAAGTGGGTCTAAGACAATGGCTAAAATAGTATATTCCCATGACAAAGACAAAATAAAAAGCTAACGTAAGAAAATTTGGCAAAAAAAAAAAACAAAAAAAAACTAGTTGCTCTTTCCAACCATATGGGTTGACAGCTAAAGACTAAAGGGAGGCCATATGTAGAGAATTATGAGCCAGAGGCTATGGCAGAAGAAAAGCTGGGAAAGAAAATCAAATTATTTCTCCAACATTAGAAGTGACTCAATGACTAACACACTTCTTGAGGAAGGAAGAGGACCAGAGTTCAGATCCACAGAACCCATGTAAATGCTAGTTACGCATGGTCCCCAACCCCCGGGCCGCAAAAGAAAAATAATTCCAGGTTATATTTTCAAGAAGGTATTAACTTATTTTGAACCTAATTTAGAAATCATGATTCTGCTGGTTTCCACACTGAGTTAAACGAAACTTGACACGCTTCCAGAAAAAGTTGGTTAACTTAGGAGGAGACTATAGACATTAGGGAAATTCAGACCCTAGTATTTGCCGCCCCTTCTAACCTGTCCCCCAACCTTCTGTTTACTTTGGCTCCCCTTGGAACTTTTTTCCTTATCTTTAAGATCCATTCTTTCTGCATATCACCCTATGTAACATCTCTGCTTCTTCATATGAACTAACAGAAAAGCAAACATGACCAAAAAGAAAATGTGGATGTTGGTTCCAGCAGACTGGGGTTACCTTTCAAGAAAAAGAAGTGGTACAGCAGGGGCTGAAGAGATGGCTCAATGGTTAAGGGCACTAACTGTTCTTTCAGAGAATGCGGGTTCAATTCCCAGCACCTACATGGAGGCTCACAATGATCTGTAACTACAGTTCTAGGGCACCCGATACCCTCACACAGACATACATGTGGGCAAAACACCAATGCACTTAAGATAAATCTTTTGTGTGGTAGCACAAAAGAGAAAGAAGAGAAAGAAGCTGCCTACTGTGTTTAAAAATAAAGACTTGGCAAATGAGATAGCTCCAGGTAAAGGCACTTGCTCTGCCAGCCTGCTAATCTGTTCAATCTCTGGAACCCACAAAAAGATTGAAGGAGAAAAATCAATTCCATGAAGCTGTCCCCTGATCTCAACATGTACGATGGCACACACCATACACATATACCATGCACATACACACACATAAATTTTAGAATTTGACATGCTTGTTATATTATGTATTAATAAATTACACACTGGCAAGACACATATATCCACAGGCCTGCCTCCTTCACAGGAACAAGATGTCAGAAGGCAAGAGAATCCTAAGATCCAGCCCAAGTGAAGGAAAGGAGGTCGATTAAGTGTGGCACCTAGGCAACAACACAGTAACATAAAGGCATATGTAGTTCAAATGGCCTGCGGTGAGAGTTATGGCATCTGTCACTTATATACAGTGTAACTTTAGACACTCTTTTTAATTCTTTACTGGGTTTAGATTTCACAATTATAAAATGCAAGTGCTGTTTGAGGTCTCTGTTATTTTTAAAATGGTGGGAAAATAAGCTACTAGACTAACTGTAAAGTAACAACAAAGAAAGCAGCTATGCTGGGCATTAAATTTCTATAAAGCTCTTCTGTAAAAGTCGTAATTGTCTGTTAAGGACCCTTGACTCTAATATCCTAAAATTCCATGATTTTATGACAAATGGTAGTGAGAAATAAAAATGAAGAAACAAAATATATCCATCCTTTCAGCCCTATTCCTAAAAGTTTACCATTACAAAGGGGTTCCATTAAGAAGTCCCTAACAGTTGATATAAGAGTTCAAGGCCATGCTCAGCTTCCTATTAAGCAAAAAGCCAGCCTGGACATGAAACTTCATCCTTAATTAAAAAAGAAGAGAAGGAGGAGGAGGAACAACAGGGGGAATGTGGGAGGATGGTGGCATACACCTATAATCCCAGCACTAGAGAAGCAGAGGCAAGCAGATCTCTGTGATTCGAGGCCAGCCTGGTTCACAGAATGAGTTCCAGATCAGCCAGGACTGTTACACAGAGAAACCCTGTCTCGAAAACCGAAACCAAACCAAAAAAAAANAAATTAAGGGCCAGACTGTGGTGTCAAACACCTTTAATCCCAGCACTTGGGTGGCAGAGGCATGTGGAACTCCAAGTGCAAGATCAACTTGGCCTACAGAGAACGTCTGGTACAGCCACGGCTACTCAGAGTATTGGGGGGAGGGGCAACAGAAGCCCTTACCAATTAAATATAAATGAGTATGAAGTAGAACATGAAAACACAGGTCTCAGAAAGTGTGAGGGCTAAGGCTAAAAGACCTGCCCCATCTGCAACTAAAGACTGGATAGGCCCAAGGCTCAGGAGAGAGCCCTGTCAGAGAGAGCTTAAACTCCCTGGCACCTAAGGATTTGGTTCTGTCACTTAACAGCAGAGTCCTTTCTTATGGGGCTCTGAAGGTATATGGATGGCTTTGTAAACACCAAAGTGAATACAGATCTGAGTACCTACCTAAATCTGAAACAATCTTATTCCTAAAATCTGTGGCAGGTCTCATCTCCCTCTCTCCCTGAAGGAGGTTCATTAAGCTCGATATTAACTTCATAGTGACAGACTGCGGGTTTTTTTTCCTGCACTTCAGTGACAGGCACACAAGGGAGGCTTATTTACCTGAAATATTCCCCTCTCTCAACTTTGAAAAGTACAGTACATGTTTTACTAGACACTCTTCCATATCAAAGGCCTTTTGATTCTTGGATCTCTAGGACCCAAATCTGAGTTCTGGGGAAGGTAGTTTAAAAGAGGGTACAGCAGAAACCTGAGAAAACAATTAAGGGCATGGAAGGTATTTCCAGTTCTCAGGCTATCCAATGCCTGCCCTTTCTTGGGCACTTTTAAACACTCTATTCTTCCAGAAACAATGTGGCCAGAGACCAGGGAGGTACTATGGTTGTTGGGAAAGAGCTCAGTCTCTGGGGTCAAGAAGTCAGAGTTCAAACCAGTGCTGTTTTAGACATGATGTGGCCACTGCATCCATTTTCTTCACTGCATCTTAGCTTTCCCCTCTGGAGACATTAATAGCTTAATGAGTTTTCAGAAAGATTAGGGAGATAGTCTATTTAAAATACCTACCACAAACGTACAGTAGACATACATTAAGTATTACTCTAGAGGGAAAAGGGAAGTGCACAAGAGAGCAGTAGAGGATGAGAACAAAATAAAGTGGTATCTTATGAAGATATATGATAAACATGTTACTCATGCTATCTAAAGAGCTAGCAATAAAAGAGGGCTAGTAAGATGACTCAGTGTGTAAAGGTGTCTTGTCTTAGTAAATTCAATCTCCAAGATCCAGATGGTAAAAGGAAAGAACCAACTCCGAAAGGTTCTCTGACTTCCATGTATGCTGTGAATTTAATCTTTTCTATCAAATATTTTAAAACTTGTTTCTGACAAGGAATTCCAATCTTTTTGTCTCTCCTACCTTGTAAAACTTTCCTGCATATGTTTTAATCCAATTCCCCATAAAATCACTTTATACAAAGAGGTAAACTCCTAGCCAGGCATGGTGGGGCACGCCTTTAATCCCAGCACTTGGGAGGCAGAGGCAAGCAGATCTCTGTGAGTTTTAAGCCAGTTTGGTCTATAAAGTGAGTTCCAGGACAGCCAGAGCTACATAGAGACACTGTCTCGAAACAAACAAAAAAGTGGTTGCCTCCTTCCCCCTGTATTTCCTTTGCCCTTTTCTTTTAAAACCAGCCAATCTCCAGTCTGTGAGGTTGAATCCCAGGCAATGGGGAAAAGGCACAGTCCCTACCAGTGTTAGAATAAAAACCAAGTACACTTCCTATCTCTGTGTACTTGCTTCTCTGTTTTGTGAACAGCACATCCTCTTGACCAAGAGTAAAATTTTGCATTGCTCATAGGTGTTGCAAGGACGTCGCTTGTTAGCAAGGAGGTTGCTTGTTAGTAGTTCCTGGTTGCCCGGCTAGCTTAGACCCGAAATAATCAAACAGAAACTGTATTAATTAAAACACTGCTTGGCCCATTAGCTCTAGCTTCTTATTGGCTAAATCTCATATATTAATTTAACCCATTTCTATTAATCTGTATATCACCATGAGGTCGTGGCCTACCAGCAAAGTTTCAGCATGTCTATCTCTGGCAGTGGCTCCAATGCGGTTCTGACTCAGCCCTTCTTTCTCCCAGCATTCAGCCTCGTTTTCCCTGCCTAGCTAAGTTCTGCTCTGCTATAGGTCCAAAGCAGTTTCTTT
>LOJH01000919.1:0-21518 GCA_001685095.1 Ellobius talpinus | reverse complement strand
ATAGGTCCAAAGCAGTTTCTTTATTCATTAATGTTAATCACAGCACACAGAGGGACTCCCATGTCACAGAGGCACCACTGGAGTGGTGGTCTCTTTAATAGCATGAATGCACTTATATATATAAAGTAATTTAAATTTTTTAAGAGGGAAAGGGCAAACAATGTGATTCACATGACAGGTAAGGACGACTCAGGAACAAATCCCAGCCAGCAGATCAGAGTGCAGCGCAATGGGAATAGGCCGATTTAGGGAATCTATTTAGCAGTGCTATTCTAAAAGCAACTGGATCTTGTACAATCCAAAGTAAATCAAACAGAAGTGCTTATGGGGCGCTTTTTTTCCTAAAAACAAGTGCAACCTATGCTATTGATATACACCACAGGGGACCTGAGAAGGCTACTGATGGAGATGTAAGGAAAGCTGACACGCTTTTTGTTCCAATCTTTGCTACTACATATATGTGGTTGCAATTGGTCTTAGCTCTAGAGAAGAAAACCCTGGAATGAGACAGAAGAGATCTGGAGTCTGGTCTGAGCAAGTGACTTCACTGCTTGATCCTCACTTTTTCTTTCTTTTTCTCTATTATTTCTCTACATGTCTACTCTATTATCCCCTCTTTCAGAAAATAGTATGGTTCTAAAAGATTAAGAAATTGTAGAAACTCTGAGTCTATCTTTCTATTCTGCTTCATTATCTGTTAGACAAAAGGGCTGGATCAGAGAACCAAGGCATTTCCAGAGCTAATCAAACAAAACAAACAACAACAACCAAATAAATAAATAAAACTATTTTTGGTGCCTGAAACTGGTTTCAGTAAGATTTTAAATATCCTAGGGCTAGACAAAGCCTTTTTAAAAAAGGTATACAGGTGTTTTACCTGCATGCAATATCTATGCACCACTTGTGTGCCTAGTACAGATAGAGGACAAAGAGGCCTGAAACCTCTGAAAAGCAGGGGTCATCTCTCCAGCCCCTAAAACTCAACTCTGGAAAAGCCTTCTTGTGGAGCTAGGAAGATTTTTTTCCATGGTAAACAGTGCTTACTGTTCTTGCAGAGGACCTGCATTTACTTCCCAGCACCCACATCAGGCAGCTCAAACCACCTATAGCTCCAGCTTCAACACCAGTTCCCACCTGGCATATACATAAACACAAACAAAAAAAAAAGCCTTCTCACAAAATCTTCTCAACTGAGGGCAAAAGCTAGAATACAAATACAGCTTAAGAACAAGATAGTGGGCTCTCTAAAGCTTTCTGCCTTTGTTCATCCTTTTATTGCTAAGGAAACTGAAATTCAGGAATGAACTGCTTTCCAAAGGTTGGGCAGACTAAAGTTCAGAACCTGAATTGCCATGTTCCCCTTTCTAAATTTAGTATCTGGCACACACCTTGAATCCCAGCACTCAGGAGGCAGTCAGGTGGATCTTTATGAGTTTGAGGCTAGCCTGGTCTACAGAGTGAGTTCCAAAACAGACTCCAAAGCTACACAGAGAAACCATCTCGAAAAAGCAAAAGCATAAAAATAAAATTATACATTACTACAAAGTGGGATTTATTCTAGGATACAAGGTTGGTTTAGCATCTGATAAATCAATAAAATACCATGCTGACAGAATAAAGGGTAAAAAACACATTAGCAACAAAATCTAACCAGTCATAATTAAACCTCAATAAACTTGGGAGTACAAGGGACTTTTCTTAGCTTAATAAGTCACTCACAAAAGAGTAACTGAATAATGCATTGTAAAATAAATGGACAAGGTAAGGCTCTCATCAGTTCTTTCCAACACCATACTACACAAAGTGAGAGGTACAACTGGAGTAGTCAGCCAGAGGAACTTCTTTTTTAAAGGATGGCTAATCTCGACATTCCTCTACCTATTTTACTCAAAAGCCTTACATAACGTCCCTATGTATTCTTTAAGACAACTTCTCCATAGTCTAATGTCTCTTGCTTGCTTTCTAGACACTAAGGCCGACTTTGGTTTCTTCAAACATAACCAAGCTTCTGTTTCAGGACTTGTGACCTTGCTTCTGCAGCATCCTTTTTTTCTCAGACAGACCTTCTTAATCTGTAGTTCTCCTTATTCCCTTCACCTACATTATTTTTCTTCACATTTATTCATTCTTCTGCTTTCTTCCACTAGAAAATATACTATGAAATCAAACTATTTTATGTACTGCTAGATCTCAAAACCTAAAGCCATGCATAGTACATAGAAAATACCAATAAGTAGTAAATAAATGAATAATAATGTCTTCAAAATTCATATAGTAGGATAAATTAAAAAAAAAGAGCTATTGATCCAAAAGGCTGAAAAAGACAACAGTTTAGAAACTCAAATCCACGTATAACAGAAAAGGTTGGGTCTCTGCAGCCAGATTCCATTACATTCTAAGATTAGCTCTTCCAATCAATGCCTACATGCCTTCTCTAAGTCTCAGTAATTTATAAAAACAAGAGTATCACGCATATCTCCCAAGCTGCTATGAAAATGGAATAAATTTATGTATAAGTTAACTCGATTCAGGAAATAACCAGGCCAGCTTAAAGATAAACAATTATATTTGACTTAGGCTGTTTTGCTTTTTCCTTCTGTCTACTTAGGAGGCACAGAGAAATATAATGCCCACATGGTTCTCTTGAATTTAGTGCTGGCAAGTTCCAGTTTTTCTTTCTATCCTGAATCTTCAGGTTTTCACTAACACCTTTCTGTCTTGGTGGTTCAAAATTACACAGATTGTGATCTTTCCATGGCTTGTGTGCCAAGCTTATAACTTACTGCCCTATGAAAACATTTCACTATTACTTGAAAATGTGAATGGTTCCTTGTAAATAAGTGTGCAATATACAAGTTTATTTATCTAGCAGTCATTGACCAGGGGGAAAAAAAACGAGACAGTAGAAAAACTGGAATGACCATATCTCCAGTATGGTATGCAACTTCAACACAAGTATCCTTTGTTTCACTAACAGTGGGAGTGGGAGTAGGCTGAGATAACAGGAAACAATGTACACAACTGGTTAGTGCTAAAATGGATTCTTAAAAAGAGCTGCTTCGAGAGTTACACCACAACAGAGGCCTTGAAGCTTGGGCACCTGAGTGCATTTAAACCTAACTCTGCAAAGCATATGGTGCAGACTACAACTGACAGTGTTGCATGGTTGTCACCTGTGCCCTGGAACATAGTTCTTGATGACAAAATATTGCTCTGGGTAGGTCCTGCAGGAGAAGAGGGAGAGAAAGATAGGGGAAAGACTTACAGCAGAAATGCCCTAAGGAAAACCCTCCCTTTTGACTTTGGGGAGTAGGGTAGCAAACAGGTCTCATTTTTATGTTTCATTCGTGCTACTTAATAATTTGCAAAAGTTTTCTGACTTAGATTTCTCATTTTATTCTCTACATTATCACTGAATGGTTGTACACACATATGGCAACATATGGCAGGGGTTGGGGATTTAGCTTGGTAGTAGAGTGGTCATCAATCAAGTGCAATATCCTGTGTTCAGTCCTCAACACACACAAACACAGCAGAAAAACAGGAAGTTACAACAATTTTATAAATTGGGGGATGAAGACTGCCCAAAGACACATGTTGAGAGATAAGATTAAAAACTCATGTATCTCAGGGCAGTGAGGGAGCATGCCTTTAATCCCCAGGATTTGGGAGCCAGAGGCAGGCAGATCTCTTGAGTTTGAAGCCAGCCTGGTCTACAAAATTTGTTCCAGGACAGTCAGGGTTGTTACACAGAAAAACCCTGTTTCCCAACATCAACCCAGCTGTCTAGGTCCCTAACTCCTGTCAGTACATCTTCTTCTCAGATCCCTTTAGTTCTAGGTATTTTCTTCTTCCAATCACAGTTAGATAAGCCACTGCCTGCTTAAGGTCATACACACTTTGATCCCCTCATTGATCATATTGCTGGTCACAAGGAACCCTAATTCTTCCCTGTCCTGTTGGGTTTCCTTAAATAACTTGAATTTCTGAAGAGGGCTGTCTCCTTAAAATTTCTTTAAAAAGAAAAAAAGAAACTCTCAGAATTCCAGGAAAACTAGCAAGCAGCTCATGAAAAAGTGTGTCCCATCATAATGGTATTCTAAGATCAGCTTTATAGGTTCCTAGATTATTTGTACTTCCTGAGCCTCAATTTCTTCAACTATAAAATGGAGTTGTCTAGATAAAGGGAGCAAGCACAATAAATACTCAATGTGGTGATTTCCCTTCCTATCTGAGCTGCCCAATGTCCACTTTACACAGCTCTACTGGATCATTTCATCCTTACCCACCCATAATCACATTCTGCAGGACAGAGACTTCCTGATGCTAACTTGGGGCTTGGTAGATCAAAGAGACTTAAGTCAAGAAGATCCCCCACACACACACCAATGGTTGTTAGAATACATCAAAAGAGTTCATGAGAAGATAGCTATTGGTTGTAGGTCCCGAGATTTACCCTCCCCCACAGCACTGGCAAAAGCAAGAAGGAGAAAGCCTTTTTTTTCCTGGCAAATGACCCCAAACATTCTTATGGCAACTCCAAGAAAGGGACCTCAATCCTCCTCCCAGGCCAGCAGGCCACCTAGGCTCATATCCAATCTCTAGAATAATCCAACACCTAGAAAAAATAGTTAATTGTAAGATTATCAGTACAAAAGTTGAAAGGAATCCTCAAACTAGTTACCCTATATCTGCCCAAATATCCTCACTTACCTGTACCAAGAATGAGTTTAGCCAGCTATTTTGTCCTTAGGGTTACAGGGTCAGCAGCAACTGTCTCTAGAACCAGGGCTCACCTGTAACAGAGAAAAGAGGTCTGTCAAGGGTCTTAACCCTTACACATTTTGAATCCTGGTTTCTATCATTTCAGATCATGTTGAGTGCTACAAAGAAAATTTAAACACTGTCATGAAGGAGATAAAATGGCCAGGAAAAACCTTTCAAAGGATGCCATGAAAGCAGAATGGGAAAACCCAAGGACTTTACTTTTTAAAAGAACAGCAATAATGGTCCATTATATAAATCTTACTTATTTTTTGAGACAGGATCTCATGTAGTTCAGGCTGGGCTTCAATTCACTATGTAACCAAGGATGGCCCTCAACTCCTAATCCTCCTGCCTCCACTTCCCAATCCTGGTTAGGCACAGACATGCACCACACCAAACCCTGGACTCTGGTGCTGTTGGTCTACTGTTTCTGGCTTTTTGGTGTTTTGTTTTTGGTTTCGGGAGATAGAGTTTCTCTGTGTAACAGTCCTGATTGTCCTGGAACCCTTTGTAGACAACCAGGCTGGCCTTGAACTCACAAAGATCCACCTGCCTCTGCCTCCTGAATGCTGGGATTAAAGAAAGAAGCCACCACCAATGCCTAGTCAGCTATCAGCCTATTGTTACACAGAGTTCACAAAGATACATTACTTTTCTGTAGCCACTTTCTTACTTTTCTGTGACAAATACCTGACAGAAAGTCACTTCAGTAGTTAAAAGCACTTGCTGCTCTTGCAGAGGACCAGTGTTTAGTTCCAGGCACCCACAAGGCAGTTTACAACCACCTATAACTTCAGCTCCAGGTGATCCAACGCCCTCTTCTGGCCTCTGCAGGCCATCAGGCACATATGTGGTACAATACATACATGCAGACAAAGACATTAAAATAAAAATAAACCTGCTTTTTAAAAGCCAGTTGTGGGAAGAAGAGTCTATTTTGGCTTTAAGATGGAATACAGGGAGCTGAAGAGATGGCTCAGAGGTTAAGAGCACTTGTGCTTGCAGAGGACCAAGGTCCAATTCCTAACACCCACATGGTGACATACAATCATCCATACCTCCAGCCTAAAACCCAGCAGGAACCTGGCACACATATGATACAAAGACATATATGAAAGCAAAACATTCTCACACATAAAACAAAAAAAAAGCAGATAGACAGATAGACTGAGAGACAAAGGGATACAGAACAGGCAAAATGGTTTAGTAGATAAAGGCACTTTATGGAGCCTGACCACCTGAGTTTCATCCACAGGAACCAAAAGGCAGAAGAGGAAAACTGACTTACCAAGAGGCTTGTCCTCTGACCTATATGCACACTCACACATACACAATTAAATTAATAAGTCAATATTAGAAAGAAATAAGGAGAGTTCACCATGGAGAGTGAGAGGGGCATAACAGCACACCGTGTCAGGAAGCAGAGGACAGGAAAGGGGGCTGGGCTATATAACCTCAAGCTCTCCCACAGTAACCTGCTTCCTCTAGGGAGGCTCCAGTTACAAAAGAGTCTACACCCTTCCAAAACAGCATCACCAGATGTATTTGACCACTTTGGTCAAATACATGAACTTACAAGGGACATTTCACTTGCAAGCCACAACACAAGCACAACACAACTGGACCACATTTCTTTTTAAACCATTTACTTATTTATGTGGGGGTGGCGGTATCTTGCACATGAGTATGCTATGGTACATGTATGGAGGTTGGAAGACAACTTGCAGGAGTCAGTTCTCTCCTCTTACCATGTGGGCCCCAGGTATTAAACTCAGGTTGTCATACTTGACAGCAAGTTCCCTTACCAACTGAGTCATCTTACTGCCTCCCCCAACCAATTAAAGACTGATTTTATTTGGGGGCTAGAGAGGTGGCTGAGTGCTTAAGAGTATTTACTTGCTGTTTTTCCAGAGGGATCCATTTGTTTCCTAAAACCTGCATCAGACATAAACACTTGTCAAATGCAGCTCCAAGGCCCTCTTCTGATCTCTGTGGATATCCACACACATATGACATTCACTCACACAAACATATACACACAAATAAAAATAAGAAAAATAAATCTTAACACACACAAAAATAAAAATCATAAAGTATTATGATTTATTTTTCTTACTTTTATTTATGTGTTTTATGTGAATGTCAAATGTATGCAGGTACCCAAGGAAGGCAGAAAACATCAAAACCACTAAACCAACAGTTACAGATAGTTGTAAGTCACTGGATGTGGGTGCTAGGGGCCTTACTGTGCTACTCTGGAAGAACATCAAGTGTTCTCAGTCATTTAATCACTAAGCCATTTCTTCAGCCCCTGAAGACTATATTCTAAAGGTTTAGATTATTAACAAGTAGGCCCGTCCTGAATTATCTGATCAAAGCACCTTATACAGTAATATGGAGACCTTTCTGAAAATTAGCATTTACTGTGTCTTGAATGTGTATTCTACCCGTTTCTGGGAACCACATTACTATAGCCTATTTAACTGCAAGTTAAGACTGAAGAGAATTACTCCTCCCTTAGGCCATGCTATTTATTTTAGAGCATTCCATCTAAAAACGGAACAGAGTCTACAAAAGTAAAAGGAAACAGGAATATATAAGGAGAGACTAAGGGAAAATAAGTTATAAAGTAATATAAAATTATGGAAACACTGGAGCTTGAACAGCAAAGGTAGGATAATCAAGCAAAAGCCCAGGGAGGGAGAAAGGGAATACTTCAAGGGGTAGAAGGCTATAAACTTGACAGAAACAATCATTTCTGTATTTGTAAACAAATATTTAAATAACATGTCTTTACAGATCCCTTGGTTGTTTACAATAAATGATTTCCAAAGTCTAAAGGCTACTTGAAAGAAGGTACTGAAGCTATCTTCCTGAGAAAAGAGAAAGAAGGAGTAACCAGAGCGGGAGACAACAGCTCCAAGCTCCCTCCAGCAATGCTCACCAGCAGAGGGCCTCCTCCAGTCCACTTCTGCTATAATCAGTACTTCTGAGCTCACAACTGCCCACACGCAGGGAATGAAAGATTAAAACAGAGCAAACATTGTCCATAGACAAGCTGGCATATGGATTTGCTATTTCTAGTCCAGCTGCCCCAACCTCCCACTTTCAAAGCTGCCCTCAACCCTTTTTCTGTGAGTCCTGCTTTTCTTAGCCTTGCAGTTCTTATAAGACTCCTCCCATTCACAAAGACACCTAACCTTGACTAGAATAATAAATCCAAATGCTGTATTGCTTCAAGAAGATCTCACAACATAAAAATTCAGTCAGGTAACAAAGTCGTCCAGCAAAATCCTACCCTACTCCCTAATGAAGATGGGTGTCAGAATGCCTGGCAAAACCAGTAACAACATCAGATAATAAGAACATAATATATGCCACAAAGATTGAAATTCAATCCAGGTAGCCTCCAGCCTGCCTGGAGGAATGCCCTAAGAATACAACAGATGTGCAAATTCTTGCCTTTGCATATTCTGGGAACTAAGTAAGAACATTTTTCCTTTCTCAGCTGAAGCTGCCTCCAGTTTTCCCCTCCTCCTTCCCTAAGAACCAATCCTGCAGAAATTATCAAGGGAGGCACAAGTAATTACTGTTTTCTTTTCTCCATGCTAATGAGACAGTTGGATGGTTCCCCTTCCCCCTCTAGAGCTAGAAGGAGAATCTCAGGCTTTATAATCAGAAACCAACACACCAAAGCTCATGCCAGACAGTATTCTGTGCAATTGAAACTATACAGAAGATAGCTTTTCATCTCTGCTGAGAGCAGAACTGAAGGACTGTACCACCTAACAAGTGAGGTCATCAATGAACCTCTCTATTCCCAACCAGCATGCTTTCCACATTATCCAGACTTTGTGATGTAGAACCAATGTGGGGTTCCCTCAATGTGAAGGCTGGAACCGTAGGTTTCAAGTCCATGTCAGTTTTGAACCAACAATAACAATGTTATGTAGATGTGAACTCAACCCAAGAAACCAAGGCCTGGGATGTAAGACCAGAATCTGAGACAATGATAATCTTATACTCCTCCACCAAATTAACACCAAAGGGGAATAGGATAGTTGCACAAAAATTAAAAATAGAATGTGTAGATTTCAGTTGGGATTCAGGTCATTTATATGAAGGGAAGACAATCTTACAGGAAGAAGGAACCCCAGGTATAGTAAGACCCTAAAGTGTCTATACTAGGATCTCAGGCCGCTTGATTCCAGATGAAGAAACTGGGAGGGGGTGCTTTGCTTTTTGAGACTCATTTCTTGCCTCTCCTTGGCTACCATAGCTCTATCATTTCAGGCTGGGACTGAGAAATTTAAATTCAGTTATCAAACTAATTATTTCTTCCCCTCCCCATAAGGCTTGGGATTCAACCTTTCCTCCCTGTCATCTTATACTAGGCTATCTGTAGGGCAAGATCTTGTGGAGCTCTGGCAGCCATTCAGGACGGTCAGCTGACCATCAGTCAGGCTTTACTACTTAAATAGGCTCAGGTCCATTTGAAAGCCCCTACCTTTGTCAACTGCCCCGAACTTAGATCCTTCCTAATAAGACAAAAGCACATCTCTGAACTCCAGGCCAGCCTTGCCCAATAGCCAGTCTCCAAAGGCTATTTATTTGCTACCATTTCCATTGAGTTCATTCTTTTTCCAAGCTCCTGTAAGAAAAGGTAGCAAAGTACAGTTGAAATAGCAAGAAAATAGATCTCACTTTGACCCCTGGCCAGAGCACCCAAACTGGTGACAGTGCTTCGATCACTCCTGTTTTCTTGTCTATCTCCTCTACCACTTCCCTACTCTCAATGACTCAATCAATGAAAAACACTGTCTACAGCAAATGGTAAACTATAAAATGAAGTTCTGTGCATGTGCATGTACACAAGGAGGAGGAGGAATACAGAATTTGCCCAGTTCTGTACCTGATTGTTCTTCCTGTATCTCAGATTTTCAAGGCCAAGTGTCTGCCTACGCTGAACTAAACTGCCCACTCTGGAAACATGTTTTGCTGAAACCCTCGCAACAGCTGGATCTGACTCCCAGGGTTGGTTCCACTCCAAGTAACTGAGTTCTGCCAATTCCTAGACTTGCTATTAAGAGCAGCTACAGACGGCTAGTCTTCAGTTAAAGGTGATAAATCTTAAGCACACGAAGGTGCATCCATAAACTCATACTCAACATTGAAGGAGAGGGGAACTTCAGAAAAAGGTTAAAAAGAAAAAGGATGTGCTCTTTGACACTGATTTATTGAAGAGAAATCCCAAATCCACAAAAGTGAACATCTGTACTGTAACTTAAAAGAACCAAAGATATCCACCATGATGTGCTGTACCCTAAAACCATGAGCCTCTTCTTCCTGAAGTTACTTATCAGCTACTAGCTGATTAAACTAACAGATTTAAAAAAAAATGGTGGGACCTGAGGCAAAGTCTCAGCAGTTAAAAGATCTTCCGGAAGACCAGAATTACAATTCTCAACACCCACAATGGGCAGCTCACAGTCACCTATATATAACCTCAACTCCAGGAGATTCAACACCCTCTTCTAGTCTCTGCAGGTACCCACATGCATATGTGCATATACACATAATGCATATACATATAAGTAAAGATAAACAATCCTTTTTAAAAACCAAATGGAATCACTGCTGCATTAAACCTGACCCATGTGGTTTGCAGGATTTGGAAAAGATTTGCAGAAGTAATACAAGAAAAGAACTGAAGACTAGTTCTTTTCTAGAGCTTAATGGGTCATTGTGGAAGGTTATTCTAAAGGAGCTCCAAAGAGTGGAAAGAAAACACAAATGCAAATAGTAAAGACAAGACAAAGACCTGGTCAAATGGCTCAGTAGGCAAGACATTTGCCACACAAGCCTAATAACTCAAGATTCAATCCCTGAACCAACATAAAAGTGGAACTAGGAATCAACTCCACAAAGCCGCCTCTGACCTCCACACTTGCACTAAAGGCACTGTATGCCCCCCCCAATTCTTCATATATATTTGTTTTAAAGAATTTATTTTGGCTCAAAGTTTCAGGGTAGACACTACAGCAAGAGCATGAGGCAACTGGGCACACTATAACCATAATTATAGGTGGGGCTGAGACTAATACTGGTGCTTAGTTTACTTTTTCCTTCTTTTTCAGTCTGCGACCCTCAGCCTATAAAATGATGCTATCCACATGCTGTTAAGTCTTTCTGAAAACGCCTTCATAAACATACCCAGAGGTATGTTCCCATGGCGATTCTAAATCCCAAACTGACAATGAAGATTAGCTACCTTTATAGGAATGGACTAGAAACCATTTATGTTTCACTCTGGTAAAACATCTGGCTACATTTTGTCTATGTCCTAAAAAACATGAATATGGTAATTTTAAATAATAAACTAATGTGGTAGAAGAAATTTCATGACAGTATAACACTCAGGTTGTGGTATGGTTACTGCTTGTTGCATTTACCTAGGCTTACAGCAAGAGAAAGCAAGAAGTAAAGCAAAAAGATGGAAAATAAGAAAAGGAGCTTGAATCTGGTTAAAGTTGAGAAGAGGGTTATGTTGTTGAAAATATTAGCACTGTTAAAGAGAAATCTTGTGTTCTGCACTGGGACAATAAGAAAGACGGCACGAGTGCAGGACTCAGTCTATTGACAACTCTGGGCAATCCTGCCCAAGTGTCACTTAGGAAAGCGTTTTCTGCCCATCAAGAACAGAAGCAGCAAGAACAGAAGTTATAATCCAAGAGGACCATGTTATATCTCAAGCTAGAAGAACCTGGTGTCACCCACTGGTGCTGGTTTACTAATATGCAAAGTACAAATTCAAATCAGTTAAAGCACAGGTCATAATCCCAACACTAAACAGAGGTTGTAAGGTTTGTTGTTTGCCCCACTGGGTTTTCAGTCTTACTTTTTGCCCATCACTGTTTACTATCCTCTCAAACTACACTTTTAGAATGGAAATGTTTCCTTTGTGCCACTGTATATACTGGAAGTATGTAACTTTGTTTTTTTAATATTTACAAGGGCTCACAGCTAAGAGTGTGTCTCATGGCTCAGGTGAGAATTTGGACTTACAAGGACTTTTGAAGATATACAGAATATATTTCTCATTTTTAAATGTAAAAAGAAAAAAAATCACACTGATCCACCCCCAAATGATGTTACTGTCTAGGGGGACTGTGGTACCTTCAGAAGGTGAAGCCTAGCTGGAAGAGGTGGAGCTATCTAGAAGAGGGTCATTGTGATGTGGGCCCTAAGGCTTCATCTGGTTACTTACACTCTTATTGCTCTGCTGAGAGCCACTTCCACCTTGCCATTCCATGATGGGACTGTACCTTGAAATATTAAGCAAAATAAACTCTTCCTATAACTTCCTTTGTTGAGCAAGATAGTTTTCTTTTGTTGCTGTGATGAACACTCTGAGTAAAGCAACACAGAAGAGGAAAGGATTTATTTGGTTATACTTCCAGGTCACAATCCATCCCTGAGGAAAGTCAGGGCCAGAACCACAGAGGAACACTGCTTGCTGGCTCTCACTCTGGCTCATGTTTAACTAGCTTTCTTACACAGCCCAAGACCACCTGTCTAGTGGCAGTACTGCTCTTGGTGGGCTGATCCCTCCTGCATCAATTAATAAGATGATCTACCACAAGCATAACCACAAACCAATCTGATTCAGTTGACAATTCTTCAACTGAAGTTCTCCAGTCACATGACTGACTACAGACTGCATTGACAACTGATGCTAACAATACAAATGTCAATTAGTGCTTATGCTAGTTTCTGGCTAGGGATAAATTCAGCCTTTGGTTTTTGGCAGTTGAAGGATAGAAACAAATTCAATCTGGCTACAACAAATGTCAGCAGTAATGAAGAAAAAGGGTACATGGTATTTCGAAATTACTATGAGCTCTTCCCCCACACCTCCAGACACTTTCATTCACCAAACCCTCTGACCAACTTCTTTTTGAGAAAGGGTCTCACTATGTATCCCTGGCGGGCCTTGAACTCAGAGAGGTCCACCTGCCTCTGCCTCCCAACTTCTGGGATTAAATGTGACACCACACCCACCATCCCTAACCTAACTATTTTCTATGACATTTGTTTTTCCAACTGGAGGATTTACAAAATTCCATAAGGAAGAATCAAACTGGTGAGGCTTTTCTATATCCTACTTACTACATTATACTCATCTGAGCCTCTAAGCAGTTAGATGACCGGGACAAGGTTATACAGCTAATGAAAGTACATTAGTAGTTGCCCACATATCAAATGCCTTTTTCTGACTACGTTGATGACATTTCAACAAAGTTGGTTTTTACAAACTTGAGAGGCAGATAGGACAAGTGTTATCTGTTAAATCACACTGTTTCTTTTAATATTACCAACCTATTTCAGGCTTAGTTCTATCATTTATCTTCTCTCAGAAATCCTATATAATTAACTAACTCAGATATCAGCCAATCATTTCTGTGTAGGGCTGGACAGCTAAACTATTGGGCTCCGTGAGTGACAACAGCAGTTTCTGTAGTATTCAACACATCACTACGAAGCAAAATCAGTTGCAGGTGAACACACAAGTTCTGTGGGTCTGTGGCTGTATACCAGCCTGTAATTATAATTTACTGACACTTGTTCTAACTAACCTACTTGTCTCCAATCACTTCTGCCTGAGAATATGCCATATACACTGCTATCTCAGCTCTGTACCTTCTCAATAAATTCAATTCTCCTTGCCTACTCGGTAAAGTTTAAATTCTACCCTCATTTACCATATCCTTTCCCTGTTCACTACTCACATCACACCAGACTGCTATCTCCTGACAACACCTAACTTGGCCAAGCTATTTCCTAAGACCTGCAGTGCTTTTCTCCATGCCTGTTATTCTCCATTTAAGGACAGGCTCAATGAAAACGGCTGGGGTGAGTCTTTGTGGATGATGGGTGGAAAAAAGGAATCCTTTCTCACTTTCCTGACCATCTTCTCTAGGTAAATCTGTCTAGCAGATATCACCTACATGTTGAGTGTTACAATCAACTTTTCACATGCCTACATGTCTTAATTTACTAGGCACTCTTGAAAGCAGAACCTGTATCTGAAGTATCTATATACTCATTTCAGTACTGTCATATATATAAGACACTCAAACTTTCCAACATTGAGTAAGGTTTATTCTGCCCTGTACAATTTGTCATATATGAATGACTGTCACTGCCTCATCTTGGGAGCAGAGACTGTATCTTACTCAATTACATCTCTACCTATTAGCATAAAACATAGCAGTCAGTGTCAGGTGACTTAAAAGGCTTCTCTGATTCTAGCAGAATTTCTGACTCAGTAGTTTCATGGGCTTGGACCTAGTCCTCACCCCAAGATCTTTTTTGAGGCTAGTCAGGTAACTAAGAGTAGGCGTCCATCAAGATTGTACAAAGCTAGAGGAACTGGAGATCTATGAAAAGACTTCTGTTTTCAGACTTCCTTGTTCCTAAACTCAAATTGTTAATGGTTCTGTTTGCTTGCTTTTTGAAGGTTAGTCTCAACTAGCCTTGAATTCCTGGTGATCCTCTTGCCATCAGCCTCCTGCGTCCAAGGATTACAGGTGCTCATTACCACAGACGGTTAAACAATGTCCTCAATACTAGTCTTAAACTTAACCAAGAACAAGGTCTAGCCCTAGATCAACAGTCCTCTAACTAGTGTCATTTCCTTGCACTTCAAAGCAGAGAATTTCGTTCAAAAGCCCAATTTCAACTGAAGGAAAAAAAATTAGATGTATGTGGTAACAACCATCTTGATGGCGCCTCCAAGGCACACCTCTACAGAGATTGTGTCCAGGGTAAGCCTGCAGCCCACCACTACAGCTCCCCTAGCTTGGTAAATCTGTGGGAGCAAAGACTAAGCAGCTGAGAAAAAAATAATTTTTCTCAGAAAATAACGCCATTTCACCTGGGTAAACGAGCCTGTCACAGGCCTGGGGGACTTACTATAGCTGCCATTTCAGGATTACGGCTGTCAGGTTCTAATTAGGGTAATTAGAGTTAAAAATGTAATTTCATTTCAGAGGTATTTTGAACAGATTCCATTAATTTCTTTTTTAAAAAGCACACAGAGAGGAGGGGCAGACTATATGGAGCTAATGGGATTTTGCCAGAAAAACCAACCAATTTGCCCAGGCCAGAATTTTCAAATCACTGCCAAGAATTCAGTACCTCTGGCAGGCTTGGTACAAAAGACTACTGGTTTTCAGCTTTTCTCCCTCCTTCCTTCTACAGGATTCTAGAAATTTCGATTGGTACCTGCTAATAAATCTGTTACTACACCTGAAGCCCGACATCACTGCCATCCAATGGCTACAGCTGTAATGGGCAAAGGGCAAGGACTCTAATCTAATGTCCACTCCTTTACCCTGTGTTCTTGAACAAAACTATGTTTTTGTTTGTGCTGGTCCCTTCCCTACCTTAACTCTTACTTTTCCTTCAAACCACAAGTAAAGCCTGGCATGATAGCACACACCTTTAAATCCCAGCACTAAGGAGGCAGAGGCAGGCAGATCTCTGTGAGTTCATGGCCAGCCTGGTCTACATGGAGCATTCCAAAAAGAAAAAAAAAAGGAAGAGAGAGAGAAAACGAAGAAACAAAAAAACAAAACAAAAAAATGGGTATGGAGAGATGTTTCATCAGTTAAGAGCACTGGCTGCTCTTCCTAAGGATCTAAGTTCAAATCCCAGCACTCACATGGCAGCTCAAAACTGTTTCTAATTCCAGTTCCACGGGATCTGATTCCCTCACATGGACACACATGCAAAACACCAATGCACATAAAATAAAAATAAATCCTAAAACAAAACAAAAAAGAAACAGGTAAGACCCAAGTGTGGTGGCATATACTTGTCATCCCAGCACTTGGGAGGTAAGATAGGAGGCCAGCCTGGACTACATGAAATTCCATCTCAAAAAAACAAAAGAACAAATCATTTATGTTCCCCAGGAAAGCCCATTTTTATCCTTATACATGATCCTATTAAGGGGCACATACCATCTACTATGGTTTGTATCCTTCCCTAAATGATGCTAGATTGTGAAGTTATCTAGAAACTTTTAGCACTAGCCAAAGTCCTAATGCATAAGACAACACTCATCAAACACTTGTTGAAAGACCAACAATAGGAGGAATTGGGTCTGGCACAACACAGGTAACAGAACATGCTAAGCCTTCAGGTTCTCAATGCCTAGAAATATCCTTTACAATTCGGCATCACTCTGAAAGACCGTCCATTGATCCCAAATAATGACTGATCACTCCCATTAGAGCCTGCTCATTCCTTAGACCTTGAAAAGTAGTTAAGAAAGCAAAAATGCAAGCAGAGCTCTCCCTAATAACTATATCACTGGCTTTAAAAGAAATTTCCTCCAGTCTTTAAAGGGTTACAAGGACAGGACCTGATCTTTAGTAGAATATATATATGAAGGTAAAGGCAGGCCCTGGTTTTAAAAAAAATCAGCAGCTGGAATTACAGTTGTCTCAAATGTTATTAGACATCACAGACAATGTGCTACATAACAAGGAACAGTCAAGTCTTTTTGCTTTGACTTCTATAAGCTTCCATTTCCTTTTCTAACCTACTCTGGTAAATTGGAAGAAATAACCATGCAAAAGAGCTTATCCTACCTACTATATAACATTTATTAAGTATTAAATAAGTGACTTCCATCTCAGAGGTAGTCGATAACTAGACATTAGCATGATTTTATAAGGTAAAGAAAAAAATAACAAAGAAGGATACAAGTTCACCAACCTTTTCACAATCTGTTCAGGGCAGCACTGCCTGCTACTGATCCCAGGAGAGGACTACACTTTCAGAACAATGGTGCTAACAATTATAACCAGATCCATTTCATAGTAATCAAGAGTCTCCCCAGGTCTGGCTACAATCCCACATAGATCCATTTCTAATTAGGAACCCACTGCAACACTTCTGACAGATCAGGCTCTAGACAGCCTCTATTGAATGTCCTGAGATGCCCTGCCCATAGGAGACTCTTGTGAGGTAGAAGATTCTAGACTACTCTAGTGAGAGTGTAAAACAAAAATCTGAACTAAATTCCTCATAAAGCAGTCAGATGTGGTGGCACATGCATTTAATTCTAGCACTTGGGAAGTACAGGCATGTGACTTCAAGGCCAACCTTATCTACATAGTGCAGTGGTTCTCAACCTTCCTAATGCTGAGACCCTTTAATATCACATGTTGTGGTGACCCCAATCATAAAACTGTATTTGTTGCTACTTTGTAACTGTAATTTCACTAATTATAAATGCAAATCTATGACATGCAGCTATCTGATATGACACCCCTGTTGAAGGGGACTTCCAAAGGGGTCCCAACCCACAGGTGGAGAACTGCTGCTCTAATCCAGCCTTCCTTCTCCTCCACCCTATTTCCAAAAGATCTGTCACAAATGACTCAGCTAACAAACAGTACACTAACTAAGCTGTCAGCAGGCATTTCTTTTAGAAACTAGTTTTTGAAATTAATATGTCTGCTTGGTCCAGGCCAGTGATGCATACAATGTGAGAAACTGTCTCAGGGAAAAATAATTTTAAATTTTAAAGTCTGCTAGGAAGACAGGCAAACTCAAGGAAGAGAATAGTTGCACCTCAGTGTAAGGAGTGTATAAAACATTATTGCTTTAAGTGTGTGGGGCTTGGGCTCAAGTGTCAGTGTATGTGCAAGAGGGGAGGATAGCCTGCAAGAAGAGGGTGATGCTCAATATAACAATTTGTCCTACCTATCATGATGTGGGATTTCCCTCTGTATGCTGTGATCACCATTAATTAATAAAGAAACTGCCTTAGAACTATAGCAGGGCAGAACAGAGCTAGGCAAGAAAAACTGAATGCTGGAGAAAGAAGGCGGAGTTAGCGAGATGACATTGTAGCCCCTGCCAGGAACAGACAAGCCGGAACCTTGCCAGTAAGCCACAGCCACGTGGCAATACACAGATTAATAGAAATGAATTAAATTAAGATGTAAGAGCTAGCCAATAAGAAATTAGAGCTAATAGGCCAATCAGTGATTTAAATAATATAGTTTCTGTGTGATTATTTCGGGTCTGAGCAGCCAGGTACAAACAAGTGGCCTCCTACTACACTTAAGTCTCTTAGCTTCATTCTTTCTGTAGTAGAACTCATTCAAAACCAAAAAGAAAAACATTTTAATTGGCTTTTTCAGCCCCAGCTCCCAATAAGAAACATCATACTGATAGCAGAGACAGCCTGCTCAGAAGCCTTGACTAGGTTAAACAAGAAACAGAATTAGAATGCTAGTGACTGACACCTGTCCCAGTTCAACTCAATGAGAACCACATAAATCTACATAGGCCTAGCTCCTAGCTGTATCTTTTCTATTCAATTTTAACACTTCTATGGGGAAAACAGAGACAAATTGAGTATGGCTTTGTCTCCAGTTTGGACCAAAACTGTAAGTTTTTTCTCTTTTATATATTTTATATAATATTTCTTTTTGTGGGGGCAAGGACCAAACTCAGAGTCAGACCTCTGGCTAAGAGTTCCAGTAACAGCCTGCCATTTCTGACATCATTAGCCCTTGTGGAGGACTCAATGAATGAACCCTTATGAAGAATAAACAATGGATCTTCTGAAGGCACTCACATGCGTGCACACACACACATGCGCACACACACGCGCACACACACTTTTTAAAGAAAGCTCCAGTTCTAAAAACATAGTTTGACTTCAAGATATGGGCATAGACAATGATTTCTTGAAAGGTTCCAATAATAATACCAAAAATTGACAAATCAAATTTTTAAATTTCAGCAAAACAATCACCAGAGTGAAGCGGCAGCCTACAAAATGGGAAGTCATTGCCAACTATACATTAAACAAAAATATACCTAAAATATGTAAAGAACTATAAAAATTAAATATAAAAACTCATCTAGTCAATAAACAAGACAATGAACTGAATAAAGTTCTCAAATACAAATGGACAAGAAATACCTGAAAAAGTAATAACTACTCTGAGCCAGAGAAAACAAAAGACAAGCGCTAAGAAGAATGTGGGGAGAGATGAACATGTTGGTGAAAATGCAAACTGGTGTACCCACTATGCAGAAGTCAGTGTAGAGGTCCATAGAGGGTGGAAAAACTAAAAACAGAACTAGCATGTGGCCGAGCTGTTTCACTCTTAGGTATACAACAAAAGGACTCTAAGTTAACATACTACACAAAGATACTTGAGCATCAATGTTTATTGCTGCACTACTAAAAATAGCCAGGAAATGGAACCAGCCTAGCTATGGATAGATGAATGGATTAAAAAAAAATGTGCTACATACACACAATGGAATTTATTCAACCACAAAGAAAAGCAAAATCACAACAAGTGCAATAAAAATGGTTATAACTGGAGATCATTATGTTTGGATAAGTGAGACTCAACTACATTTTATCTTAGATTAAAAAAAAACTAGGTGTAGGGGTGTGTGTATGTGTTAAAAGTAGAAAGACCAAGAGATCTTACTGGAAGAGACTGGAAAGGGAAAGAGGTAAGGGAAGGAAGAAAGTAGAAATGGGGACTTTGGGGGGAAGGATAGGGACCAGTAAAAGGAGAGCAGAGAGCATAAAGAAAGGCAGTAGGGAAGTAGGGTAAGAAAGAATAAATTACAATATATGGATAAAAATGAAATAATGAGACCCATTCATTACTCTGTAAAATAACAAAAAAAATCAATATCCACATGTTATCAGTCACTCTTGTAATACACATGCCACAGCTACCTCAGGGTCTAACTCACAATAAAAATGCCACAGATCAAAGTTAACAATTACTCAGGGCCTAACAACCCAGAGGCTGCCAGTTTTGATCTCTGATCTAGAGAATAAGACACTCTGGAGAGATCTAGAAAAGAAAGCACTTGGCTGTCCCCAAAGTTAAAAGAACTGTTTTCTCTCAAAGGGGCTGCTTCTCTGAAGTTCACATCTAAAATTTTCTTTGCAAAAGAGCAAAACTGGCATCATTAGATGCCATTGGGAGTGAAAAGTTCCACCTAAATATTTGCTACCCCTTGAAGCAGGATTGCACTCCATTATTCTACTGTCTCTGGATTCCTTCAAAACTTCCACAAAAGCAAAAACACCTTTGCCCAACAAAAGAAAAAGATTAGTTACCCATGAAATAGTAACTTGATGCCAGGAAGGTTTATTGCTAGAAAAACGTTTGTTTTTTTATTTACCAAGTTTCCCAAGCTATATTTATGGTTACAGAAAACACACACAGACCCAGACACACATACACGTTTATAGAACTCAACAGAATCTACCTCTTAGGGCTGAGGCAGAACTAAAAAGATTTTAAAGGGCTTAACACATAGCTTTGAGTACCAGGCTCTACTAACAAATACATGATACTAAGTATGGCATAATTACAAAACGGGCACATAATTCACTATAGCTACTTATATATGAAGGCAGATTCAGAACTCAGGTCAGAATTTGTTTTTTGAGACAGAGATTCTCTGTGTAGCTTTGAAGCCTATCCTGGAACTCGTTCTGTAGACCAGGTTGGCCTCAAACTCATAGATATCCACTTGCCTCTGCTGTAATTAAAGGTGGGCACCACCACCGCCCGGCTTAAAAACAAAACAAACATATTTTTTAAACAAATATTCAAATTGCCCAGGAGCCTAATAGCCCTCTGGTTAGTATCTCTAGAAGCTCCAACACCCCCAGACTTTAACAAATGTCCTACACACAGAGAATCAAGAGCTGACTGACTAAAGTTTAACATTAGGGATCAGCCAGGGTCATCTATTTCCCCCAACCAGGTAATTTAAGGTACATTTTCTAATATTTGCTCACAGAACAAAGAAGAAAAGCTCTAAGACATGATCTATGTTCATGCCAGCCTTCAAAGTAATTTGGTAAAACTAAGGAAAATAAACACCCAGCAAGGTTCCAATGGCAGAATAAAAGCTAACAAAGAAATGGTTATTTTTCCCTGAGCAAATTACACAAGTAATAGGTAGGCTGAGACTGAGATCTTTAGGTCTCAGTGTTTCCTTTCCTCCTCCTCCTCCTGCACTTTAAAAGAAAACGAACCCTCTACATACATAGAAAGAAGGAATCCTAACTGAGAAAAAAGATACACAGACTGACTTATAGGCAAGTCTGTAGGGCATTACCTTGATTAATACTAACGTGGGAGGGGGGCCAGGTCACTCTGTGCAGGTGGTGCTAAACATATATAAATGCAGTCTTGGGGCTGGAGAGATACCTCAGCAGTTAAAAGCACTTGTTACTCTTGCAGAGGATCTGGGTTCAGTTTCCAGCACCCAGTCCACAACCATCTGTATCTCCAGATCCAGGGGAGTCTTCACTCTTCAGATCTCCATGCACACGCACACACACACACACACACACACACACACACACACAAGCACCCAGTACACACACACACAAGCAAAACAGTCATACACATAAAATTTCTCATATATATGTATATATGTATATATATGGGGTGTGTGTGTGTGTATGTATGTATTTGATTTTTTTGAGACCGAGTTTCTCTTTGTGTAGCCCTAACTCTCCTGAAACTAAAAAACAGAAAAGAAAGGGGGCTGAGCAGGCTGAAGAGATGGCTCAGTGGTTAAGAGCACTGACTTAGAGGACCTAGGTTCAATTCCCAGCACCCACATGGCAGCTAACAATTGTCTGTAACTCCAAGATCTGACACCCT
>LOJH01000918.1:30745-47174 GCA_001685095.1 Ellobius talpinus | reverse complement strand
AGAGAGAGAGAGAGAGAGAGAGAGAGAGAGAATATCCAAACCCATGTCCAAAGTCCATGATAAGCCAAATATGGAGATTTTAAATAAAGGCCTGCTCCAATCCTCTGTTTTCAACACACACCCTCTCACCAGTTATAGCCTGCTGGATCCAGCTCTGAGGCAGGAAGAAGGTAATGTCATATCTCTGGGCCTCTGTTTCTTTGTTTCAGATGAAGGATTTTAGCGTGCAGGGTCCCTCTACTTCCACATCCTCTGGGATGTGTAGCCCACTCCCAGCTTGCCCCCCAGCTTGTCATCTGCCATAAGGGCCATCAGAAGCAGCTTCTCTTGTAACTGTATCTGTAGGTGGAGCACACGGTGCCTCTACCTGCAGTGCTCTGCTGAAATGCAATCCTTGGGCCCAGTTTCAAAAACTCGACCCAACAGCTCTGACCCTGTTTCAACCCCTGGACTGCGCTGGGGCCTGGGCTAATGTCAGGCATTCTTCAGGGAGCTCAGCTCAGCCCGCGGTTCTGGTACAGACAGCAAGTATGGCAGGGGCAGGAGTCAGACAAGACATGGGTGCTGCGGTGCTGCAGGTGGTGCACCCTACAGTGGCGGACCCCTATAGATAGAGAGGTAGCTTGTACAGATGAATTTTTCCAGTGGACAGAAGAGAAAGAAAAAATTCAATGACCACGATGGCACTGACATGACAGCTTATTAATGACAGCAATGGGAGTTGAGGGCAGTGCCCTAGTCAGGTGACAGCCCCTACCCCCAAGAATGTCACTTCTTGGGTATTAATGTCAGAACAAGGCCACTTTGTCCAGGGTACCAGGGACATCTGGACACCAGAATCCTTGATGATCCCGGAGTTGTGGGAATGTCTATGGTTTCCAGAGAGAGGCAGAGGCCATTCTTGTCTTGGAGCTTTGAGGTGCACGGACATTGGCAGTCTGGACTGTGTAGCTAGGCTAGGCACTGGGGACTCTGGGAATAGATTATGGATGATGCATAGCCCCCAGGAGGAAGTGGCCAGCAAGTGCCCCTTTGCTGTCTTGTAGGCACAGTGGGAATGTGATGACTCTTAGGTTTCCCTAGAGCATGGGTACTCCCCTTCCAAAGCTCACCTTTACTATCTGCTTGTCACCTAAACCTGCCAAACACCTTCCTCCTCCAGCAGTGTGAGGACCCCAGAAAGCACTGGGGATGTCTCCAAGCCTCCTACTACCTGCCCCCTGCGACCTGCCTCTTGCCGGCCTCTCTCTCTCTTTCTCTCTTCCAGAATGCCAACCTGGCCCCTTGTGGAGCAGACCCGGATGCCAGCTGGGGCACGCGAGGTACACACAGTGGGGACCCCTGTGGGTCTCTGGCTAGGCCAGAATCACTAGCACATGTCTACCAGTCTCATTCCGAGACTATCCCTCCGGGACCTGCTGGCAGAAGGCTCTGCACCATGGACGAAGGATCCCCTGGGGATCTCTGTTGATCCCTCAGCTCTCTTATCCTGTGCTGCAGGGGCCTGTTACGACTCTTTAGGTTCTATGAATCTCTTGGAGTAGAGCACAGAGTCCCAAGCAAGCAGCTTCCAGGGTCTGAGCTGAACAGTGTAGGTCAAACCCTGTTTCTGATCTTTGTCCACTGTGTTTGCTGGCATGCATGCAAGTGGTCCAGGTCATGTGGCAGCCACTAATGGCTCCTCTCCCAACTCTGAGCAGGGCCATGCACCTGGCCATGCTCACCTCCTTGTTACTCTCTGGAATGCTGGGGGAACCCTGCTCTTGCATACCAGTTCATATATAGATGGCAGCGCCAGGGCATCACAGCTTGCCCTTAAAGTGCTTGTCCCAGTCCCCAGCCTCAGATCTGGGACTTCAGAGTCCCAAGTGGGAGGACCAAGGGCCTGCCTCATACAGGCATTTTCCTTCCAGAATGGCTTGAAGCCAAGATTCTCGAGGCCCTTCCTGTGTCTATGGAGTTCCTGCCATCTGCACTGCTTTAACTTCTATACGATGATACCTTAAGTTTGAAGAAAAACATTACCAGGAGTATACAGTGCTTGGCGGTTTATAATAATAAGCAAAGCATAATGAAGAAGGGCTAAGGTGTGGCTGGGGTGGTAGAGTGCTTGCCTCACACACATACAACTCTGGGTTTTATCCCTAGCACCACATAAACCACACGTGATGGTGTATACTGTAATCCCAGCACTTGGGATGGGACGTCAGGGGAATCGGGAGTTCAAGGTCACCCTCAGCTATATAGTAAGTTCAAAGCTAGCCTAGATTCAGTGAGACCTTGTTTAAAAAAAGGGGGGGACTGGGGGTGATGGGATGCATATTGGTAAAGGTGTCAGACTCCACAACACCCCTCAGAAAGTTTTCCCTGAAGAACCCACTGCACGGCTGGGTAAACTGAGATAGGTGTCTTTCTCAGAGTAACCCAGAACAGCAGGAAAGACATCTCCCAGCCTAGGAGCACAGTGCCACTACCCAGCTTCCAGTATGGCCTCCAGCCTCCTGACCATGTCTCCTGCTCTCAATATTCTGTGGGAGACCCTTGGCCCCTCTCTTGAAGTCCAAGAACAGAGACCCATGAAGTCTGCTCAGGAGACCAAAGACCAAGCATAGGCCAGCTGACTGGGGGTGGGGGCTGCCCAGGAAGAAGATTGCTCCCATCCTAGGCATGGATGTTTTGTTCCTAAACCAGTCCTGTGGTCTCTGCTCTTCTTTTACAGAGTACAAGGTAAGGGGCCTCCTGCAGTAACTGACCTCACCCACCGCGCTGCACCTGCCCAGGTTAAAAGTTCCTTTTTGTTGCATTTTCTCTATGAGATGTGCTTGTCCACAGCACACACACGTATGTATTCTAGTTTGCCTTTTGGTCAGCCCAGGAGTTCTTGGCTCTGAGATAACCCTGTGGTGTCTTCTCGGCAGATATACCCTTATGACTCCCTCATCGTAACCAACCGAATCCGGGTGAAACTGCCCAAAGATGTGGACCGGACGAGGCTAGAGGTAAGGCTAGGTCGGGAGGTATCTGTTGAGACTCTATAGAGCTCGGCCACGAGATCAGGTTCCCACATACGTACACACCAGGAGATGGTGCCACCATGACAACAACACAGGGCAGTGTGGGTAAAGTCCCTGGCAGGGACAGTATCGTAGCAGCGTACCGGCTTTCCTCGGCTGGCCAGTCATGTGCCCATGATGAAAACCCGGAGGAGTGGCTTAAGCATGTCATTGTGCAGTCCGAGGTTGTTTGGAGCCCTTTCTCCTGGGCCCTGGTAAACAGTAGTTCCTCTGCACAGGGAAGGGTCAGCAGAAAAGAGATGAGGCAACCTGGCTGCTGCATGGGGAGATGGTGCCCCCTTAGACCAACGGGTACTTGACCCATAGTGACTTACACTGGAAAGCAATGAATTCACGTGACTGAAGGGCCCCTTTGGGTATGGCTGGATCTAGGTCTGAGTGTATCCAGTGACTGTGCTCCCTCTACACTGGCTCCCTCCAGAGCTCAAGCTCCACCTCTTTCTCATCTGTCTTCATACAACCCACACTGAGTCTCTGGGTGGTCATTGATCCACCCTACCCTTAACCCAACCAGTTCTACCCAGGGCATATCATGGCCTGAGCAACCAGCTTACCTGGAGTTAAGGGGGATGCTGGTGTCACCTGAGCTGGGGATACCTAGGTCGTTCCTGGAAGAAACTGAGAACTGCCATCTGAGATGGAAAGAGGCTGCTGGGCAACAGGCAGGTGGCAAGTGTCCACTGCAGGGAGGGTCAGGGAGGGGACAGGACAGCATAGCAAAACACAGCAAGATCTCCAATAAGTAGTCACTCAGAGCAGCTAGTCCACATGGTACATATCCATCATACCAGCCAAGGAACCTTGGAGCCAGAGCTCACTGCAAATGAGAAAAGGCTCCAGAAACATTTTTGTGTATTTTGATGGGCATATCATTCATGGGAAGGGCCAGCAGCTAGTTTGGTTAGGAAGCTGAATGAGATTGGCAGGGTACGGAGATCCTGGAGGACACTAAAGGACAGGGTTCTGCCTTTGGTCTTGGGGAGCAGGCCCCACGAGTCCTTGCCTGGGTGTACTGGCATCAATGGTCCACAGTGGGATGTCTTGGTCTCTGGCTGAAACTGGGCTTGTTGGTGATGGGGTCATGGCCAAGAGTACTGCTAACTGTATAAAGGAGTGCTGCTGGTCACTGGCAGGATAGGCCTAGAGGGATCCTATTTGCTTTGTGTCTTGGCTCCTTAAAAGGTGTGTCCTTGTGGGTAAGTTACTGAGGGTTCTTGGACTAAATCCTTCACCCTTAGATGATGCTCGGAGCTCAGATGACATCAGTAGTAGCTCCTCCAGTCTCTTGAGAGCCTGCCAGGGCTCCCTGTTCCCTGTAGGGCTGGGGTGTGTTTCAGGTGACTTCTGCTTTGCTTGCGAGTATGTCTGCTGAAGCCAGCTGTAGCCTGGGGAGGGGATTAAACCTTTCATATCCAGGTGAACACACCCAAGAGTGTGAGTCTCAGCTTTCTTCCCATTCAAGCTCAACCAGCCCCAGGAATTGGAGCAGTTATCAGAGTGGGGCAGGCATATCTGTCCTTTCTTCCTCATCAGCTTGGGGACAGATGTGGCCCTGGAAGGGGTGTGGTGGGGTTCTCTTGCAGTAACAGACCCCCCACACTCCCACCCCATGGGAGAGAGCTTTAGTTTTATAGATGAAAGATCCAGAAAGCCACAAAGAGAAATGGGAAGGGGAAAAGCCTTCTGGGAGTCCCCAGTGCCATCTCTTCAGGGTGGACAAGCTTCCACAAATCTCTCTCGCATGACTCAGGCAGTAACTGAGTTGTCTTTTGGGTAAGGAGGTTCACTGTATACTCAGCTCAGCACCTGCTTTTCCCCTGAGATTTGATACAGATCTTTTCTGTGCCAATCCATGGGATTCTGCCCCCATCTGCCCAAGAAGTCACAGGAAGGCTGGCTTCCTGAAGGGTCCTAAAGACAGTGTTGCCACTCACAGGCTCCTTCAGCTGAGCTCATCACGTGCCATCACTTGCTGCAAGGCAGGCTGGGAAGTGAGGTTAGCCATGTGCAGGAAGAAGCTATGGATGTGGTGGGCAGCAGATGGTGTCCTCTGTAACTCTGCAGGATTTGTCCCCTGACTGCTGACTATTATCATCGAAATCCAGTGTCATAATTGTCGGCCAAGTGTCCCAGTCATTCACAGACATGACTACTGACTAGGACCCCAGGGAAATCTTTAAGAAAAACCAGACATGAGCTCTGCCCTGGTATAGAGGTGTCCATCAATTGGTTATCCAAATGAGTATGCATAACCACATGCCACACTAGTGCTCAGAATCTCAGGAACCTGGGCTTCTCTGTTTCAAATGAGTAGATGATAATGATGTAGTAAGTGTACTTGTATGTGTGTGCCTATATGTGAGGGTTTTGTTAGAAAACTAGTTGTGCAAAGGCCAGGGAGCAGAAGGGCACCTAGGCTATTTGAGGAAGTGGACCCCTGAGACTAGACCTAAGTAGGTAGAGGGAATGATATAGTCCAGGCCTCACAGGGCCCTGGGCTGTGCTAAGCAGTTTGGCTGTTACCCTGGTGACAGTAACAAGATTTGACTTGCAGTTTACAACATGCCCTGTGGCTGCATTGTGGAGTTTAGGCTGGCAGTGGGTGCAGACGGAGAGTCTAGGGCCAGTGTGGGTCATCTAGAAAGCGTGATGGTAACTTGGATAGGGGTAGCATGACTGTAGGTAAGATGTAAATGAATTCAGGCAGTGTTTGGAAAGTTGAAGTCACAGACCTTAAACATGAAGAATACGTTCTTGGCAGGGCATTCCTAACTTGACTGTGGCCAGCCTGGGTGGGATGAGATGTGGTGGCCTCCCAGAAGAGCAGGGTGCACTGGGACCAATGGCGTTGGCATTTGGGCACAGCCTGGCAGCATTTAAAGGTGCCACACAGGTGCCCAGTTCTGCAGTATGTGATCGCCAGTGACTTTTGTTCCCATTGTGAAGGTCCTCTTTGACTTTGCAGGGGGTCAGATGCATCACACGACATGCATACATGGAGCAAAAGCCAGGTCTCCCTCCTCAGATGTGGAGCTCTTTGTCCTGGAAGATCCAAATCTCAGTCCATGGCCATAGTACTCCAAGGGTCTCCTTCCCAGAGGGACCCAGCCCCCAGTGTGTTCTGAATGTTTGAATTCTGAAGACCTTCTGAGCCCAGAGTTCCCAGTCCAAGAGATAGGATCTCTGTTGACCCCAGATGGAATGTCCTAATCTGAGCCATTCCCTGCATGCCCTCCCTGCTCATCCAAGGTGGCATTGTTTTGCTTCTAAGATGGTCTTCTGCCATCTCTCGTGGTGTCACAGGAGAGGCTGAGCACTGGGAGTCAGTGAGAGCTGATGCGAATCTAGTCTCTGTAATGTCTACCTGTGTGGCTGTGGACAAGTGGGCCTTTCTCACCCGTCAGGTGCCAAGGATTGCACCTGTCAGCTGGACAGTTGTAAGCATTTAAATGAAGGCTCAGAGATACTTAATTGAGCATCTACAGTGCTGAGCATCCCATCCTCTAAACTGAGTGATAGCCCTGCATATACCTAGATTGCCATGGAGAAGGGCCATCGATGTGGTCCAAAATGATGATTGCAGGAAACATTGCAGTAGTGTTGTATACGACCCTGTACATGGACAGAAGGCCGTGTAGTCAGCTGGGGGAGAAAAGTGCTTTTGTAGTGCCCTGATTGGCAGACATAGACAGCATGAACATAGCTAAGCATCACAGATAGTGCTGCTGTCCCTTCTGTGTGGTCGGCTGCATTCCAAGCACATGGCGTATTTTAACACTTCTTTCACAACATCATGAGGCACCCAGATGGCTTCCAGGGCCATGGTTCCCAAGAGGCGGCGATGGGAGTCAGCACTTGTAGCCACTATGCTAGCCTACCTTCTAGATCAATTACAGTATGTAGATGAATTGCCAAACAAACCTGTCTTTTACTTGTTTTTCTCATTATATTTTCTCACAACTATGAAGACTGACACATATACCTTAGAAACATGCATTCATATAAATGCACACAAACACACAGACATATACAAACATACATGTGCAGGTGCGGAACACATGCCAAGGCATATGCTCAGAGGAGAGCTTCACAAATCTTGGGGCTGGGACTTCTGAGATGTGACAGCTCAAGAAGCTGAGCTTACTTCCTCTCCTTTGGTTCTTACAGCTTTCAACACCCTGGTTGAGCCCCAACCACATTTTCTAGGGCAACCCTTTTCTCATAGACAGAAACTGGATAATAACCATGCCTCCCCAGACCTTTGCAGTAACATGTAACCAACGTTTGATCAAACCCCCAGCCCTGGGGCTTAGAAGAATTGGTATATACAATGTATATATCAAGAAAGGTGGATGAGGTGCTGGAGGGGCTCCTGTCTGCAGCTAAGGTTATGTGGCCATGTTGATATGCCACTCAGCAGTGGGTGGCTCCTGGGTTGGGGTTCTGAGTTCTTTCTGTGGGCCCTCAGGGTCTGATGACTGGGAAGAGGCTGCTGCAGAGGGTCTAGGTTTTTCCTGCTGGTCCTCACACACCCTTAGGCTAACTGTGTGTGTTTGTTGGTGCAATAATCCCAGGGTGACTCCACCTAGGAAGTGAGGACCCCGAGGTTCACATGTCCTTTCCCTGCTCAAATTTGTCCATTCAATATGATGAGGACAGAGCACCTGATGGCTAAGGATAACCACGAAGGGGTTCAGAGCCCTCAGGTCAGGCCCCCAGGCCCTTCCTGACTCAGGCAGAGAAGCACTTGAGGACTGTGTGGCAGGACAGATAGACCTGGGCAGGAGCTCTGGTGGATGCCAGCTACCAGGAAGCTCACTGTGGAGCTGGTAACAGAGGCAGGTGACAGAAGGGGTGCTAGAGGACAACAGTCACAACAGTCACACATGTGTCCCCCTGAGGAGCAGAGACCTGCTACCCTTCTGGAGCTGAGTCAACCAGGTTAGCTGGACTTTGGTGCAGGGGACTCTGTGTGGCCTTGAGGCCCTCTTGGGTATCACAACTCAGGCAGCCTTACCTCAGGAAGAGCTGACATTTGAGTCAAGGCCTAGAGAAATTGGAGATGTTGCTGGTGACCGAGGGAGAAAGGTGCTGAAGGCCCTAGGACACAACGATGTCCCCCAGAAGTGAGACTGGCCCACTCTCTGGGAGGCACCAAGAGGGGCTCTCTTCTTGTAGCTATGGAAGAAGCTTGGAGTCCTTAGCATTGGCAGCTCCTGAGGAGCCAGGGGCCAGGGAAAACCTGAGCTAAAACAGCTCCAAGGATCCCTGTAGTTAGCTATACCTCATAGTTCTTCCTCCAGGGGAGGGCACTTAGAGAACCAGAGGCCCTAGACCAGGAGACACCAACAGATCCTCTGCCAGGCACTAACTCTTCTGACCCTTGCCCACAATCTGGAACTTAACAGAACTTGGGCAATCAAGTCCTATTCCCCTCCAAGATGAGCAAATACCTCAGGAACTGGGGATGTGGTGGGGCGAGGGCCACTGGCCTCAGGTCTTTCCCTGCCAGCTGTCTTGCCACCCTCACCACTCCAGTCAATGCACCTTCTCAATACCAGCCATCATACATATGCCCCTTCCATGCTCTGGCTTGCAACCAGCTTTCCTGGGCTGTGCAGGGAGCATCCCACAGAATATGACGGGAGTTTGAAGCTAGCCTTTACTACATAGTAAGCTCAATGCTTGCCTGGATTGTACAGTGAGGCCTTGTCTCAAACAACAACCAATAAAACCAGGGACCATACCTCAAGCTACCTCCCCAGCACTTCCATCTCTGGTGGTCCTCTTAAACTGGTCTCATCCCACCCCACCAGGCACCCTTTCCTCTTAGTGCCCTTGGCCTCTCTGAGAGCATCCTCCAGTAAGTCAGAAGAGAGGGAGCAGGCCTCAAAGTGCTCTGGTGAGACAACACAGTATCTTCTACGTCTTGGTGGTCTAGGAGTGACTTTCTCAGCCCATCAAGTCACCCTGATCTCACCAGGCAGATGTTTCCTTTCCACCTCTGGGAGGCTTGGAGGAGGCTGTGTGTGTGACTCCGGGTCTTCCAGATTACCCATCCTGGGCTCTAAAACTCAGAGCACACAACACAGTGTCAGTAACAAGATTTGGTTTTTATGCTTTTCAGAGATTACTACATTTTCTAACCCATTCTGAGACAAGATCCCCTATAGCACAGTCTGTCCCTGAACTTGCTATGTAGCTAAGGCTGTCCTTAAACTCCTGATCCTTCTGCCTCAGTTTACCAAATGTTGAGATTGCCCATGTGTGTCCCCACACCCATCTCTCATCCATTTTTCGCTCTTGATCATTACAACGACCTTTAGTGTCTTTGCTTTAAAGCTGTGGAAACTGTACTCTTTTTTGCCAACATTTTTTTAATTGTGGCAAAATTCGCTGGTTTTAGCATTTTGAAGTGTGCAACTCGTGCATCTGCACTCTTCCAGTTTCACAACCATCATTACCATCTGGGTCCAGAACGTTTTCATCCCCCAGAAAGGAAACCCCACACCCTTCATCGGTCATAGCGCCCACCCCTCTCATCCACACACACCCCAGCAATCCTTCGAGGCCTGCTCCGGACATTTCATTCAGTGGAGTCATGGCATGTGCGGTACGTTTGGCTCTTCGCACTAGACCTAATGTTTTTGAGGCCTATAGGTTCATGTTATTCTGGGTTTAATGATACTGCACTGCATCTTATTTTCCCACTGTCAAAAGTTGGCTTGTTTCTATGTTTTACCCTTAGGAAGAATGCAGTGAAGGTGGGCACTCGAGGGCCCGTGGGAGTCCCTATCTCTGTTCTGGGTGTCTGCTTCAGACAGGAGAGCTGTTATCCCTCATTCCATCACTTTGTTGAGGACCTGCCTCCTTCTTTCCCATAATAGTCAAGAGGCCCTGCTGGGGAAGGAAATTGGCAGGAGATTGTCCTAGCCAGGACTACTCCCTCTTGCCTTCCTGCTACCCCATCCTATCTCCAGCTTCCCTCCTTTCTCCCTGGTGAGCTGAGGGGAAGGGAGGGGCCTGGGGGATTATCTGAGGTCACTTGAGTGTGCCTCAAGGAACAAGAAGTGGTTTCTTTCCTTTTCCTCTATTTTCTTAGAAGGGTGTGTGGGTAGTGAAACAGGGTCTCGACCCAGACTGGCCTTGAACTAGAATATGACATTAAACTCCTGACCCTCGGCCTACACTTCCCAAATGGTAGCATCACAGGTGTGCACCTCCAAACTCGGTTGAGAAGTGACTCCTCAGCCTGGTGTGTGAGGCGGCTGTGAGAATAATAGGCCAGGAGTGCTCAAGGGACAGCCCACATTATAATATGGGGCTCTATCAGGATTGTTCTTACTACTGGGGACCACCATGAACAAGGCCAGAACCCACGCACACAGTCACAGCTGGTCCTAATACTTAATGCTGACCAGCTCTGACTGTCCACCCAATTCCAAAACTCCGGGGGGGCTGTGGTGCAGATGTTCAGACTTCCTCTCAGAAGCCCCACAGAGGTGCTGACATTTTTTAGCCTTGCACACCCCAACTCAGGAGTCGGGCTCAGTGACTTAGAATGACTGGCTTGGGACCACATGTCAGAGCCAAGGTGAGGGAGGGTTTGTGCCGTGGTCTGGGCCCAGCTTGACTTCTTGCTGCATGGCCACCTGTCTTAGGTAGGGGCTTTGTTGCTGCAATGGAACACCATGATCAAAAGCAACTTGGGGAGGAGAGGGTTTATCTGGCTTACACTTCCATTCACTTTTTAACATCAGAGGAAGTCAGGACAGGAACTCAAACAGGGCAGGAACCTGGAGGCAGGAGCTACGGAGGCCATGGAGGAGTGTTGCATATTGAATTGTTCATCATGGCTTGCTCAACCAGCTTTCTTGAAGAACCCAGGACCACCAGTCCAGAGATGACACCACCCACAATGGGCTGAGTCCTCCCCCATCGATCACTAATTAAGAAAATGTTCTGCAGGCTTCAGATCTGCCTGTCTCTGCCTCCCGAGTGCTGGGATTAAAGGCGTGTGCCACTACCACCCGGTGGATTTTCTTAATTGAGGTCCCTCCTCTCAGATGACTTCAGCTTGTGTTAAGCTGACATAAGACTAGCCAGCACACTACCCCTTGGCTTTCTCAGCTGGGAGATGGGAATAGAACAGAATATACTGTCTGAGCAGTCGTTTTTCCAATTAAAGAAAGCGGTACATTTACCTATAGGAGTCAGCCTATAGGAGTCTATAGCCTAAAGGCTCCGAGCAGGCAGGAGTCCTGTCGCAGGGCACGGCTATTGAACTTGGCCACAGGGAAATTTTGTCCGTGGGAATCAGTAGTCAAGGGTGCTATGGCAGCCCCATGCCAGTCCCTGCCTATCCCTACCAAGACTGCCCTCTAGGCTTGTTTCTTTCACTGCAAAGAAGCCCTGAACATGCCAACAAGGTCACTCATCCTCAGTGGCAGCCCTGCTCCACCGGAGAGCCACAGGGAACTGGCCTGGCAGGCTTGTTGCTGCAAAGCTGTAAGCAGATTTCTAGGGCAAAAGCTGCAGAGCCTGCAGTCATGATGGGCCAGGCTTGGCCGCTGGCCCTAGCACGACTGCTCAGCCGAGTGAGACAAAGGTCAGTTTGCAGCTGCCTTGGGAAGATGGAGAGCAAGTCTTCTGGCCATCCCGGGCGCTGACGTGATCTTTAGCTGTAGATCTGGAGCAGCTGGAGAACTGGACCAGGATGAGAGGGGAGCGGACATACTCAGTCCTGGTCCAGCAGTGGCCTTGTTGGTCACTATGTCATTTCTGGTTCTGCCAGGTGGTCAGAAATCATTCTTGCTTGAGGGACAAGAAGGTTCCTGTGAGGCAATTTTGGGGTTGGGGGAGTGTGTGATTTCATCATGGGGTTGTGTTTGTGAGTCTCTGTTATTCCTGGAATCCAAGGTGACTACAGGCTGAGAACAAGGATGGGAGACATTCAGGCTCCTTTTCTGTCTGGTAACGGTAAACACTGGCCTAGAAGTCTCCGCTCTTATCTTTGCACTGATGGTCCTCAAGGGACAGAGATAGGCTGGGTATCCTTGCATGGTTAAGCCTATGTACAGAACTAAGTAGGAACTGGACCCAAAGGACAGGCACAAAATGCAAAGAGGCCAGGCCTCCACGCTGCCTTTACAACAGGGGTCCAGGTAAGGAGCCAGTGTTTCTCAGAACATAGGCAACTTCTTCTCAGGTCCAGTTTCAAGCACCACTCACTGACCGTCCCTGTTTTCCCTTGTCTGAAGAGACACCTGTCACCTGAAGAGTTCCAAGAAGTGTTTGGGATGAGCATTGAAGAATTTGACCGCCTGGCCCTGTGGAAGAGGAATGACCTCAAGAAGAAAGCCCTGCTCTTCTGACAGCCACCAGCATCTTTCCAGGAGCCTGTTGGGGGCAGAGCCGAAGGACCCCATGGCCCCTCTCCCAGATCCCCCTCCTGCACTTTTCCTCTGCTTCTCTGTGTCAGTGAGGCAGGCAGGGTGCCTGAGGGAGGCAGGGTGGGGCCAGGCCCCGAGGAGCATCCAGCAGGCACGGTACCTTCTGCAGCAAGGATGCTCCCCCCTGTAGTTTAGGGCCAGGTGCCAGCTTGACTCGCTCCTTCCCGCCACAACCTGAGATCAGGGCAATGCCGCAGCCAGCTTTCGTAGGAGATGGGCCAGAGCATTCAGCCAGCCCAGCACCTTCCCAGTGCCCTGGTGTGTGGTGTGCCCCCGCCTGTGCTAGGCACTTGGGCAAAGATGTGTCCAGGAGGCAGGTGAAAGGCTCGCCAGTGCCAGACCCTGATATGGCAGGGGTGGTAAGCGTGAGACTCCTCAGAGCATGAACAGGATGCAGACAGGCTGAGGCAGGGGAGCCAGGCCCGTGTCCAAGAGGCAGTGGGACTGTGATGTTTTGCGGTTATTGTGATGGATCTTTTCTGGGGAATGAATGTCGACCTGACAGGGTGCCCCCGACTAGTGCTCTGTGTACTGTGTCCTTCCAAATCACCCCCCTTAGTTGCCTAAATGATATCTTTCAAGTTCCACAGAAGTTTTTATTTTATTAAAAAGTATCGCTTCCTTACACATAAGAAGACGTATATGCAGAGTTTAGTTTTACGGTTCCTCCAAAGGGGATCGCCTCCGCCTTACACCCCCACTGTGCAGGCCTCTGTCCTTCCTGTCCTCCGCGTTCCTCAGAGGCAGGAGCCCATCTGTTTCCCTTCGTCCCTGTTCCTTTGTAAGTGTCACACAGACCACCTCAAAGACAGACTCGCTCAGTAGTGCCATTTGTAAATACATGTGAAGTGTATGTCTCCTTTTTCCTCACCGTCGTTTTCCTAAATCTCAAAGAGAAGAGCGCCCCCTGATGGCCAAAGTCCTGGAATAAAGGTTTCCCCACTGTGGCCTTGTCTCACAGGAACCTGATCAGTCTTCTCAGTAAAGACACTCACTGTAGCTCCCACAACATAAAACACACATGTTCAGGAGCCAGGCTGCCCCAAGCAGCCCTGACACAAGCACTGAGTGCTGTAGGAGAGACAAGTAGATGTGGTGCCTCTTCCAACCTGGGTGTCTAGAAGTGGGAGCTAACTAGGGCCCTGGTGACAGACATAAAAGAGCATGCCTGCCACAGGGTGTGTGGACACTGTGGTCCTGAGTGACTCTAGCTGTCCCCTCCTCTGGGCTGTCCTTCGCACATTCTCACATCCTAGGACACGTTGAGTCTTGTTTTGTGCTGGAGTTCTCACCAGCATGGCTGGGCCATGGAGGAGAACTTTTGGTACATAATCTGCTTCCTGTCACTTGGCAGTCTGGACCTGCACAACCGGAAAACCCCAGTTCCTCGCTCATGAGGTGTCATGTCTGATTCCTGGACACCTGGGAAAATAAACAGTGACACACTGTAACTTGTGAAAGGATAAAATGTGTTCAAGCATGCTTGGTTTCAGAGGCATGGGCAGGGGGTGTGTTCATGGAGCAGGATAGGCCACCTGGGAAGGACTCCCATCCCATCTAGAGGTGGCCATGAGGGCTGGAGCTCTGGCTTGGTCAGCCTAGGGAGCCAACATCGTGCTAACGGGCATCTGCCTACCCTGGGCAGGATGAGGTGCTAACTGCTGTTCCGTGGTAAAGGTCCAAAGGGGCCCCCAATGTGCTCCCTGATGTCAGGTCATGCTTCTGAGAGAAGGGGCCAGGATCAGTCTTGAAAGATGGAGGGTCTCGGCAGCATAACAGGGAAAGGCATCCCAGGCAGATGGAACAGCGCTTTAGGATGCTGAGGCTGTGAACAGCGTCATATATTCTGAAAGCTTTGGTGTTTGGAAGTGGCTGAGCATAGGGCTGGGGAAAAGGCTGAAGGAAAGAAAAGGTCAGCAGGGGTCTTTAGGAGTACTGATGGCACCCTGGGGTAAATGTGTCACACTCTCTAATCTTATACCAATAACTGACCATTCTGATGATCTCGGTGTTTTTTTTTCCATGCTTGCTGTGTTAAGCAGCACTGCGGTCTGCTGCTATTCAAGCAAGAAGCTGGTACATTCTTGGTTTGTTCTGTAGCACTAATTCTAATTGGTTTTAATAATAAAAACCTGGAGTCAGATAGTAGGGGGTGAAAGCTGAAAGATCAGAGAAGCAGAGCAGCCAGCCACAAGTTAAGAACTAGTTAAGAACCTCTAGGGAATCCTCAGACCAAAGGGTATCCTGTCTCTACAAGTCCTCAGACTGAATGCCCTCTCTACGAAACCTCAGACTGAATCCTGAGCTCCTGTCTTCTCCCACCTTATACTCCTCTCTCCACCCAGCCATTTCACTCCTGTCTCCACCTCCCAAGTGTTGCGATTGAAGGCACGTGATTCCCAAGTATTGCAATTAAAACTGTGAACCACCACCGCCTGGTTCTGTTTCTCTTTGAGACTGGATCCATCTATTGTAGCCCAAGGCGGCCTTGAACTCACAGAGATCCATATGCCTTTGCTTCCCAAGTGCTCGGATTAAAGGTGTGTGCCACCACTGCCCAGCCTCTATGGCTAATTCATGGCTCACTCTACACTCAGGCAAGTTTCATTTGTTATAGCACGAACAAAATATCACCACATTGTTTTCTCAGTGAGTCTTGACAATTCCACCTTCCAAGTATTGTCTGTGTCTATCCTTGGGCACTCCTGTCACTGGATGAGCCAAGGACAGTATGGTGGCAATATGATAAAGACCCCTGGGTGCAGGTGTATGCCTTGTTGTCTTAGAAATTGTCCATACAACACTTACCACTCATTTTCCAAGTGCCCTATTGTCACCCCACAACCAAGAGCAAAATCTTTGAACAGCAATCTAGTAGTGACAAATGGCTAGCACCCTTGAGCTCTGGTTCCAGTCTCCGTGTCCCTGGGCATTCTTGTCCCTACTAGGCAGCTGAATGTCACAACACATTCTGCTCATCCTGCACTTTCTGGGTAGCATGGCTGTGTCTTGCACACTGGTTTCTCTCCCAGGTAAGTCCTGCTCTTCTTTCCCAGCTCCTCTTAGAAATGGGTCCCATATGGCTCTTTGCTGACTCAAAGTCACCAGCCTGCCCCAGATTCCCAGATTCCTCAAGTACCTTCCTCGTACCTTTCTGTGTGTACCACAGTCTTGTGTGTGTGTGTGTGTGTGTGTGTGTGTGTGTGTGAATGTACAGGTACAATCTGGTTGTGGAGACCAGAGGTTGACATTGGGAGTTTTCCCTGGTTGCTCTCTATCTTATTAATTTAAGAATTGTATTTATTATTCCTCAGTTACACAGGCGTGCACACGCGCACACAGACACACACACACATTTATATAATGTGTTTCCCTCTCATGTCCTCCCCTTCCTGCCGAATCTCAACTGTCCACCACTAAATCCCTCACTGACCTTCATAACTTTTTATTATAAATTTTAATTTAATTAACATTAATTATTAATGTCAATGTTAATAAATAAATAAAATTATTAATAAAATTAATTTAAATTTGAAAATGAATTTAAAATTTTAATATAAATTTCTGTGCTGTGGGAGGTGCACATGCATGCATGGAGATTAAAGGACAACTTGGGGGAGTTGTCTCCTTCCAACATGGGGGGTCCCTGGGATTGACCTCAGGTCATTAGGCTCAGTGGCAAGTGCTCTTACCAGTGGAACCACCTTTCTGGTTCTACTTTATATCTGTGTGTGTGTGTGTGTGTGTGTCTGTGCACGCATGCTCTACCACATTTAATTAGTGTTGCTTGCATTGCTCTCTGTAGAGATGGAATGTGTGGGTGGGTATTTACTTGAGTAGGAGCAACTTGCCAATGGCTACACCACTAAGGAATCTCTCTCTCTCTCTCTCTCTCTCTCTCTC
>LOJH01000918.1:19968-30666 GCA_001685095.1 Ellobius talpinus | reverse complement strand
CTCTCTCTCTCTCTCTCTCTCTCTCACACACACACACACACACACACACCTGCAGCAACCATTAATTGCCTCTAGCTACTCAGGGAGAGGTGGGGCAAAAGAATACCTCCCCATGCATGCTGGAATGGTGATGGGCTCAGACTTCGGTAAATCTTGTACAGCCGGCACTGCCATGAGCTTATGGATGCAGCAGCCACTACATTCCCAGAAGACAGCATTTCTTAATGCTCCTCCCATCCTGACTCTTACATTCTTTCTGCTCTTTTCCCCACAATGTTCCCAGAGCCTTAGAGGAGGTCACATTGATGTCCTGTGTATAGCTGAGCAATCAACAGTCACTTACTCTTAGTACTTCAACCAGTACTGAGTCTCTGCACTAACAGTAGCCCACTACAAGGAAGAGCTTCTCTGATGCAGGCTGAGAGCAGCATTAATCCATGGTTATAAACATGACTATTTAGAAGGCAGCTCGATGCCATGCCCATTTCACAAAGCAACAGCAGCAGGTTCTCACAGGGCCTACGACCTCCCCAGACAAGGGCTCCTGACCAGGTTTACAGTACCGAGCCCAAGTTCTCCACCTTGGTTTTTGAGACAGAATCTCTCACCAGGGCCTAAGCTCACTGCTTAGGCTACAGTGACTGGCTAGTGAGCACTGGGAATCTTCTTGTCCCTGCCTCCCCAGTGTTGGAATTACAGAAATACTGCTGTTTCTGTTTGTTTGTTTGTTTTATGTTCTGTTTTTAATGTGGGTGCTGGGATGAAACATAGGCCCTCATTTTTGCAGCACCAGCACTTTTTGGAGCTCCCACATCCCCTGGAGGTGCTTCATCAGTTTACTGACTGTATCCCTTTATCTAGCTCTAAGACCACAGGCACAGACTTGCACATCACTAGCCGGACACACAAAATGACTGTCCTAGGATGTTTTATGACCAGGTAGGCACTCAACCACATCCTGTGCCCACTCCAAACTGTCACAAAGAGTGGTGATGCTAGACCAGCATAGTCCCCATTCCTCTATGTTCTAGAGTCATGCTATCTGCCCTGCCATTTATCAATATGAAATATGACCATTGTGGCTTAATTTTAAATGGCAATCTGTGTGAAGCTAAGTAGTCACACGTGGCTTGTGGCTGGGCAGCCCCAGTGCCACTGTCCTCACTAGGTCATGGCTCCTGCCGTTCCCGTTTAGATGTAAGTATTTGCACAGCTGGTTCTTTGACAGGGTCCATAGTGTACTGTCTGTTCCAGATGTGAGGATGTATGATGAGGCCCTCATCCTTTAGCAATGGTGACATCTGCCATCTGAACTCTGGGTCCCTGAATCCCAAGGACCCTCTTACAGTGCATCCAGACATGATGCTACGTGTTAGTAATGCCAGGCAGCAAGATCAGAAAGAAGTTCAAGGCCCAGACTGGACTATGTGAGACCTTTTTTCCCTTCAAAGGCAAAACAAAAGCATATTTGCCCCTGTAACAGTTGGCAGACTATAATCCCATGACCTCTGCTCACCAGAAAGCATAGTTCCTCCCCACTAGCAAAAATCCACCAGCCTTCCAGGCCCTGCAGGAGATTTACTGGGCAACCCTGATCTAACACTGTTCCATGAGCTGAGGATTCTGTCCCATACCAGTGGCAACTCCAGGTGGCTTTCCTTGCTTCTGTCTCACAGGCTGGCTTCCTATGACCTCTCCCTCCCCATGACCCTTTAAGTCTTTCACTGGGGAGATACCACAGACTCGGGAACTCATTTGTGTCGCTGGTACACTGTCAGGGACCTTGTCCAGGTCAGGGCATAGCCGAGGAGAGGCACAGGGAAAGGTGTGCTACATCTGAATACTTTTTTGGGCTTAACTGGTTGGCAGCTTCCACACCTGGTCCTTTTTGGTTTGTGACTTTGCTACCTACACACAGCTGATTACATCATAGCCATGAGCAACAACACATGTCTGCCACTCTGCTCCCTGGGAGTGGGTTAGAAGTCCCGAGCCTCTTACCTTCCCTTGCTTTCTGCAGTGACTGACCCTGTGTTGAAGCTGGCTGGTAGCCCTCAGCCACCAGTCCTACTCATAAGCCTCAACAACAACAACAACAACAACAACAAACTGGGTGGTGGTGGCTCATGCCTTTAATCCCAGCACTTAGGAGGCAGAGGCAAGAGAATATCTGTGAGTTCGAGGCTGGCCTGGTCTACAGAGTGAGTTCCAGGACAGTCAGGGCTGTTACACAGAGAAACCCTGTCTCAAAAAACCAAGAGAAAAACATCCAAGATTCCAAGGAAACAGACAAAGCAAAATATACATTTCACAATGTCATCCTGTCATACCTGAGGCCCGAGGCCAAGTCTGCCTAGCACAAACCTTTTCAATTGGCATTAACCAGGACCTATGTTGGGAATCCTCAGGATAGATGAAGCAGGGACATCAGAGACTGTGTAGTCTCCTTTCTGCCCCTCTACCCAGGGCAGCTGCCCATGGCAAGATTCTTAAATCTGAGCACGGAGCTTCGGACAACACCAGGACAGGAAGAGAGCATGGGAAGTCCACAGCAAGTCCTGGCAGCAGGCGCTTGGTGTCTCTAGTCACAGCTCATTGGCTAGAGCTGATCACATGACTCCCATGAAGAGGGGGCTTCTGGAAGCTCAGGCAGTCTGGGTCCAAGATGGGGAGAGAGTCAGAGATAAGGAAAGCATGATTCATCCACAGCTGAGATAGTACGAGTTCTGAGTTCTCTTTCCCACTGGCGCTTTCAGTGGCTATTGGTGTGGGTCCTCATTAGAAGTAGCCCAGTTTAGTGGGCTGTGGTGGTGCATGCCTTTAATCCCAGCACTCAGGAGGCAGAAGCAGGCAGATCTTTGAGATTCGAGGCCGGTCTGGTCTACAAGAGCTAGTTCCCCAGTTCTCTGCTGTGGGATGACTGTCCAGTTGTCCTCTGTGCAGACCTGACTCCTCTGAACAGAACAGCCCAGACACCTCAAAGCCCTACCACATCCAGCACCTCTGTAGGCACTATGCTCTCTCTGCCTTGGGACCTCCTGTCCTTCCCAAGAGAGATGGGACTTAGGATGGCCCCTGAGCTATCTGCAGAGAGAACTCCCCGGTGACTCAGTGTAATGATGTGTTATTCAACTTAGAGATCTGTCCACCTAGGCAGACATTCCCTCGGATGACAGGGAGCCCCAAGAGCAAGGGGTATCTAGCCAGCAGTCACGAGTTGTAGAGGCCATGGTGGAGGGAGGGTGGTCAGGAAAGGAAGAGTGGAGTAGGCAAGGATACAGAACTGGAGAAGCTAGGAGAGCCAAACCACAAGCCAGGGACCATCCTGAGTGTTTGACCTGCCTGTGCTCCCAACAGAGCCTGCTGCTGTTAAGCCATCAGGGAAAAGACACAATGAGGTGGGACAATACCTACTGGGGTCCCCAGCGCACCCACTGTAGACAGAGGCTGCTTGTTCCTGGGTGCCAACCCACCACGTGCTGGATAGATTTTTGTCAATTTGACACAAGGTAGAGTCATTTTGGAAAGAGGGAACCTCAGCTGAGAAAATGCCTCTATACAGTTGGCATGTAGGCAAGCCTATTGGGCATTTTCTTGATTATTGATTGACACAGGAGGGCCCTCCCTGTGGGTGGTGCCACCCCTCAATGGGTGGTCCTGAAGTACATAAAAAAATTAACTGAACAAGCCCTGGGGAGCAAGCCAGTAAGCACCTTCCTCCATGGTCTGTGTTTCAGTTCCTGCCTCCAAGTTTCTGTTTGCTCCTGCCCTGACTCCCTCAGCGATGGACTGTGATCAAGATATACAAACCAATAAGCCCTTTCCTTCCAAAGTTGCTTTGGGTCATGGGTTTTTATCATAAAAATAGAAACCAAACTAAGACGCATCTCCATGTCCAGCGCCAAGCCAGAACCACTGAGCTAGAGGATGTGGCCTAATTGCTTTGGTACAGAACAACTTCAAAGATGGCCACCCATCCTCACCTCAAAGCTGAACCCAAGTCCCACCTGTGTAGAACTCGGTGAGCCTGCCTGTTAGTTCACCTAAAGTCTGTATCTCCAGGACTAGGATGTGGTCTGGCTTAGCCTGCCGTGCCATGTGGCTTGCCTCCTCATTCCCTCTCAGGGAAAATGAGGTCCTCACAGCGGCCTGAGAAAGGCACCATGCACACGCCCAGGGGTACCTAGCTGAATGTGTGGGAGAGATGTCTGTCCCCTCCTGAGCAGAGTTGGTGCTGTGGGTCTCCTTAGGCTGGCCCATGGCTGCTGGATCTTTATGTCACCTGCTAGAAGAAAATTCTCATTTGCCTGCGTAGCAGGTGATAGGAAGAGCTGGATGTGTCTTGCAAGGTTACATCTTCCAAGATGCATGAGAAGGAGCCCTCACTTCCTATCAGTAGGTGAACTGGGTGAGGCAGTTATAGGGACAGATGGGCACGCCTAATGAGTGTGGTGTCTGTGTTCTGGGTAGCAAGTGTCATTTCTTCCAGGTAACCCTGCCGTGGAGTCCTGAGCCTACGTTGTCATGTGATTTTTATAAGACCCGAGATGACCCCAGTCCCAGAGGACAAGTATCTCTGAGGCTTCTTACAGCCATGCCTCTATTGGGTAGATGGCCTCATGGTATTGACCCCAGCCTCATCCTTCCCCGCCTCCTTCCAAAGCCACTGACCCTGCCTTCCCTCTGAGCCTCTCAGGCAGTACTCCCATCCCCATGTGTGGGCCTCTGAGAGCTGCTCCCAGCTTGGGTCAGCCCTTCTGACCTTTCAGGTTCCCTGGATGCCTCTTCAGAGGTGAAGAAAGCCCACAGATCACGTTCACTCCGTTTAGGCAAATTACATCAGTTGTGAATCCTTCCAGAAGCTGGGCTTGTCCTCCCAAAGCAGACAGAATTCTGGGACGGGGAAATCCGCTATCCTGTTCTGTTCAAGGACTGAGTCGGGCTGCCTGGTCCAGTGCCTGTTCCCAGCACAAGGGCACCTCTGACCAACAGAGTGGGGAGGTTGGTGTGTCACTGAACCAGGCTGAACCAGGCTTCAGGAATGACAGAGGCCACCTTCTTTCCTTCCTGAGCAGAAGGCCTGCTAATGCCCCTCAAAGTGACATGTTGTGTGTATGCATGCACACATGTGTGAGCGTGGGTGTGGCTGTGCATGTGTGGCAGCCAGAGGTCAACTTTGGATGTCATTATTTAATTTTTTAAAAAGAGATTTATTTACCTTTATTAGTGTCGATGTTTTATTTGCATGTATGTCTGTGTAGCCTGGTGCCTGTGGAGGTCAGAAGAGGCATTGATCACAGGGCACTGGAGTTACAGACGGTTATGAGCAGCTTTGTGGGTTCTGGTAACCAAACCTGGGTCCTCTGCAAGAGTGAATAGTTGGTGTCCTTAACCACTCTCTCATCATTCTGCATCCTTGCCTTTGTTTTTGTTGTAGAGACAAAGTCTCTCAGTATCCTGGGACTCACTGATTAGACTAGGTCAGCTGACCAGTGAGTACTGGGAATCCTCCTGCTTCTGCTTCCTCACTGTTGGGATTTCAAGTCAGATTTATCTCATAAACGTCTCTATAGACTGTTGTATTAGCTACGAAAGCTTTTGTTAATGTGTGCAACTGGGCAGATACTCATGGAGTCCAGAAGGGGGCATCGGAGCCTTTGGAGCTGTAGCAGTGGTTCTCAATCTGTGGGTCTCGACCCCAACCCCTTTAGGGATCACATATCAGAAATCCTAAGTTTTAGATATTTACATTAAGATCCACAACAGTAGCCAAATTATAGTTATGAAGTAATAATGAAATAACTATGGTTGGGGTCTCACAACATGAGGAACTGTATAAAAGGGTCGCAGCATTAGAAAGGTTGAGAAGCACCCAGCTGGAGTTACAGGTGTTTGTAAAATGCCGCACCTGAACTCTGAACTCTGATCCTTTGTTAGAACAGTAAGCATTCTTAACCACTGAGCCATACCTCTAGCCCCTGGAGGAATCCTTAAAGTCTAAAAAATGGAATTGTATAAATGAACACAGCACACACATATTGCTTGAATTAGACAAACAGCCATTTGTTGCATTGTTCCTGGGAACACTGGAGCATGATGTCATGAGTTTGCTAGTGTTCTCAGGAGTCCTGTTGGATTGGGGTGGTTCCTGTGAAATGTAATTAGAGAAAGACAATTTTCATTGGAATCTGAAAAGAATCAGAACTGACAAAGCTATCTTCAAGAAACTAAGCTGGGCATGGTGGCTCAGCTCACACCTCTATCACCTCTAATCCCGGCTCTTGGGAGGCTAAGGCAGAAACATTGGGAGTTCAGGCTTATCCCTGGTAAATACAGAGTTCAAAGCCAGTTTGAGGTACACATGAGAATCGGTTTCAAAAACACACACAAAGAAAAAAAAGAAAAAGAAAAAGAAATTGTGTTGGCCAGACCCAGCATACAAGAGGCTGACGCAGGAGGGCACTGAGCTGTTGCAGCATAAGGGAGTTATGGGATTCAAGCTGCGACCTGGGGGCTCTAAGCCCTGCCCTCTGTTCTTGGCCCTCTCGTCTACCTTCCACACAGGATCAAAGTCAGCAACACAGACAGGTGCATGTGGTGGCCGTCGTTGGGGGTGGGTGGTAGTGGAATGGACACAAGGGTTTGTGTGTTGGTCAAGAAGCAGACATAGCTCACCCACTAATGCCAGGTCAACCTCGGCCAAATGTGTGCTTGGAAGGATGAAAAGCTTAACATAGGAAGGATGGAGAGTTTAACTGAAGTCATAGTGATCCTTAGCAAAGCTAAGGCACATGCATGGAAGGGGCCTCAGAGGCCTTCTTGTCCCTCGCTCGGTTGTGAAGGAGGAAGCCCGAGCATGAAGGAGAAAGAGGTGACCTGATCCCAGAGCCAGAACCAAGATTAATGCCCTCCATCCTCAGTACAGCACAGACCAGAGTCAGTGCAGAGGGCTCAAAAAAAGTAAGTGAAGGCATTTGGCATGAGCTGTGATACACATCTACGTCTTACCGCTGTGAAGTAAGATGGCCGGAAATCTATGCAGATGTCAACCCCACCTGTCACCTTAGATAGACTAATTCTAAAACTTGGGTTGCACTGCTTGAACACCAGACAGAATAGTGTGTGACATTCTGGAGGACTCCTTTGCAGCCAGCCCTTTCTTGACTCTAGCCTGAACCAGCCACCCCCAACCCTCCCTGAACTCCTGTCTGTCTGCTCACACAAGGCAGGCCTGAAGCTACTGGAGGACAGGACACCTCTTGATGCCAGGATGATAGGGTAACACAGACTGGGTTGGCTGGCTGTAGAAATTCCCGCTCTTAAAGCGTTCCAGGCCATCACAGCCACCTCAACTGTACCCTTGCCACTCTGCCCTCTCTAACCCCTCCGTCCCCTCCCTCCTCTCTTCCTTGACTCCCTTTATCCACCCTTTCCGTTTACCCAAACATAGCTGCCCCCAGTCTTGAGCATGACAATTCAGTGCTTTGCTGCTCTGTCCCAGTCCAGGCCCTTATTGCAGGAGGATGTTCCCGAGTGTCTTAGTTATTTTTCCCTAGGCGTCTGGTTACATCATACCTGAACTCAGACAGCTCCTTTATACAGACGGTGACCAGGCCCAGTGAGTGGTGCTACCCACATTTAGTGCTGGTCTTCCCACCTCAACCAAATCTAGGGAATTTCTCTGTACAGGTACACCCAGAGATGAAACAACCCTTCATAGGTTGTCACAACAAGTTGACAATTAGCACCTACCACCACACTAATCAAACCAATGCTTGAGGATAATTTCTCTTCTCTCAGAATGGGCTGGACCAAGAGGCCACAGTGCCTGGGCAAGCAGATCACCTGTTGACTGGCGGAGTAGACAGGGGGACTGAGGCTCTGTCTGGACTCCCATGTGCTGAGAGGCAGCTCCCCAAGGTGTGGCAAACTGAACTGTCTGCGGAAGCTGTTTTGGTAGTAAGCAGTTTGTGATTTTTGTGCAGTCCAACTGGTATCTAGTGGAGGTCACCGCTGGCTGGATTGGATCCTGCAGTGACTATCTGTGTGGAAGGAGTTCCTGGTCAGTGTATTCATACCAAGAGAAGGATGCTGGCTCCAGCCCTGGTAGCCCTGCCCTGTGGGGCAGTGGGGAAATCCTGGAGGGGAGGAGAGGCAGGTTGTGAGATAGAGGGGAACCCGAGATGCTGTAGGGATACTTTCCAGAAGAATCCTATAAGGGTGCGCGGATTTTGAAAGACGTGGATAAATGGGGATGGTAGGTGGGGAGGGGTCATGACTGGCAAGAGATTGCAAAACCCAAAGCTCTGAAGGAAAGGGACGAGACTAACATTGGGTTCTTAAAGTGCGGCAGAGAAACGGACCTGCTTGGCACAACTCCTAAAGGGAGGGCCCAAATTCACTTTCCTTCCGCTCTTAATGATACTGACACGCTTGGGAAATGTTTGCTGAGTGAAGACGGACAAGACTTTGAGAATCAAAATACGGATGACAAGAGATCTTGCTCCTTGAGCCTGTTTCCTTTTCTGTCAAACAGGCCGGTCTCTGGCTCTCAGCTTTAGAAACCAGAATTCTAGGTTTGGGATGAGCACTGGACGCAGCTGAGTGGAGTCCACGTGGGCGCTGAGCCCAGCGACGAAAACAGGACAGCGGAGGGTCCCGGACGCTGGCCCCGACCCGCGGCCCCGCCCAACCTCTCTTTGTTCCTCCAGGCCCCGCCCCCTCTGCGTAGCTCCCTCTCCATTGGCTGGAGGGCGGTTCTAGAGGCTACGGGGGCGGGACTATGGCGGAGGGCGGGGCCTGGCGCGCTTGCGCAGTGTCCCCCGGCCACAGCTCCCACCGGCTGTCTCTGCGCCGGGCCCCGACAGGGAGGCGATCACTGAGCAGCGCAGAGCCCCGCCCCGGGCTCCATTGTTGAGGCAGCTGGCTCTCCGCGGGTTGCGCTCCTCTCCGCCGCCCTGAGTGCACGAGCCACTAGATCCTGAGGTGAGGTGGCGGCGGCTTTGAACCCAAAGGGGGCAAGGTGTCCCAGGATGTCCCCCGGCAAGGTCCTCAGGCAGGGTATCCAGGCCGGGCAGGGTCCCCAGATAGGACTGGGCAGGGTAGGGTCCCCAAGGTTCTTCAGGGTGCTAGACAGGGCTGACCAGGGACTCCTGACAGGGCAGAGTCTCCCCGGACAGAGCAGGGTCCCAATACAGGACTAGATAGGGTCTCCGGGGCTAAGTAGGGTCCCTGGACAGGACAGAGTCCCCAAGGCTAGGTAGGGTCCCCAGTGCTCTTAGATTCTCAGACAAGGTTGGAGAGAGTAGGCGGGCAGGAGTGGTTTTCCAGGGATTGGGCATAGATCCTGGCATCGGATACCCAAAGGGCAGACCACGTCTTCGGACTTTCAGGGGCAGTCGCTAGCTTGGACTGTGGTCCCTGGCTCGGCAGTCGACCAAGGCGGGTCAGACCGAAGCGCTGCAGGGATTGTGGCTGCCGCCTTGTGCTTCGGAGGGACGGGGACCCCGAAGGGACCAGCGCAGATAGACCCGAGCATTCGCGACTCCTTGCGCCCTGGTATTGTCTCGCTGCCGTGTGGCACCAGGGCTCTGCGCCTCCAGGTCCTGGTCACCCTACGAGTGGGCTCTTTTGGCCCTTGCTCTTATCTGTAACTGGTTGACTGTCACTGAGAGGGACTTGGGAGGAACCCTTGTGTGAGGCCTTTCCTTCCTAGTCCCCTATGTGGTGGGTGGCTCCGGAGGTAACTGCGTGGACTTAGTGTGTGGGGAAGCTCGCGGGTGGAAAGGCTGTTTCTGTCCTGTATTGATACGACTGAGTTCGTGTGTTACTGAGGGTGACAGCGTGGACATGCACGCGTGGGATTCTGGTCCCCCTGCTAGTGTGTGTGGGTCTTTCCTGTGTCCCATGGCTTGTCAACCCAGGCTTTGCCCACCCAGTCCCAGCCCCCGCTTTGGGTGCACATTGGACACTGGTGTTTCTGTGATATGAGCCAAGTCCTGTGCATGCTGGGCGCAGTTGGCCTGAAGAGGACTGCTGCCACCCGTTCTTCAAGGTATTGGCATTGTCCTTGCCCAGTGAGCTGAAGCGCCGTGGGGAGGGGGGCGAGGAAGGGGGGAGGAAGGAACACGCTGCTCGTTCTCCCGGAGTAGCCTGCCCACGATCCGTGCCCTTCACCCTGCGGGTCCCTGGGGAGCGTGGGGCTGTCACTGTGCTGGGAGCCGCAATTCAGCCATGGAATTTCTTACCCAGGAGCCGTGCTGATTGGAGGGAATGGAGCCTTTTTGCCCTCTGTTTCTTGATTTCTTCCGTTGGAAAAAAAAATCTGGAAAGCCAGAGTTGACTTTGTAGCTCCCAGCCAGCGCCTGGCAAGTGGAGGAAACTCTCCCAAGAACTTGGCGGGCTGCAGAGTGCATTTGAATCAAGAAAACCCACACCCAGGGAACCAAGCCAAAGCAGTTACAGTTGGAGATCAGATTTATGAAGGCAGCCCTGGGGTGAGGTCTAGGGAGGGGACCTGATGATGCTGCCCCTCAGGCTGGGCTCTCCTCAGTTACTAACTAAAGTGGAAGCCATTCATTAGTTACCGATTGATCCTTTTTTTAAAATCCACTTGTCATATCTCAGGGATGATGATGATGGTGATGGTGGTGGTGGTGGTGGTGGTGGTGGTGTGTGTGTGTGTGTGTGTGTGTGTGT
>LOJH01000917.1:39336-54247 GCA_001685095.1 Ellobius talpinus | reverse complement strand
GCTGACCTCCGAACCCGGAAGTGCAGCCTTATGGGTGGCTAAAGGAATTACAACCACCTTCTTGGTAGATTCGAACTTTGTATTTAGGCAGAAGCAATGGGTGAGAGGCAGAGATCAAAAGTTGGACAACTCATGTTAATGTGTAGTTTTGGTCATGTTTGATTTTGGCCTCTGGGCTGGAGCTGGGCGGAAATCCAGCTGTATTTGGAAAGGAAGAGATAGATTTTCATGATGAAAACTGAGGTTTGGAAAGTCGTGCACTTAACTGACTTTCTGTCTTTCTTTAGTCACATGCATTTTCTTTGTCTCAGCCTTCTGTATGTCAACATAGCCCTCAAATTCCAGTACAATCCAGCCTTGATATTCCAGCAGTAGTCCTATAAGGATGCTCTGGGTCATCCTTGGGAATGAGGTCTTTTCGCAGGTAGGGTGCTGGGTTGCCCAGGGCAGGCATAAGCTGCTTGTGTTGGTTGTTATCCCAGGAAGAAGGAGGTAAAGTTCTCTGGGGTGGGAGTCTTTGTTCCCTGGGAGTGCTCAGGTACTGGAGGCACAAAGCTTTTCCTGTCCTGCTGTTCCCTTTGGAGTTAATCAGTCCTGTCTTCCAGCTGGGGAGTAGAAGGAACGGGTCAGAAGTTTCACCCCTGTTACTCCATAGTTGAGTACATAAGCCCTATTCTGAAGAAACCTCTCTGGCCAATATGAGACCATCTCTCATGTTCTCACATGTAGTTATTTAAATTGAAATTAAGTAAGCCCTACCTACATCTCCAGTGCCTAGTAGTCGGCTGGTGGCCACTGTATGATAAAGCACAAGTGGAGGACATTCTGTCACCACAGAACATTTTCTAAATAGAGATGATTGTTCTGGTCCAGACTTATCTAAATAAACTTGGAGGGGACTCATGGAAGGGCACCAAGAAGTCAATCATTTAGAAAAAGATCTTTTCAAAGCATTTAGTCTGTCTGTTTCAGGCAACATCCTATCATAGAGATGTTCATGTAGCCCTGTGGCCCCAACAGACTGCCCATCAGATTCACATGTGGTTAGCATGTGAAGGCGTGGCTTTCTAGGCATTGTCCTGTGTTTTATGGGGTCCTAGACTTTGCAGAGGAAGTATCCAGAAGTGTGTATCTTAAAAATATTAAAAAATCTGAAGTTAGCATGCAGAGATGGATTTCATTCTGGCATTTTCTTTAAAAATATCTAATCCATTTTTATTTTATATATGTATGTCTTGGTGCACATTTTCCATGGTGCACATATCAGAGGTCAGAGAATAACCTTGTGGAACTGGATCTCTTCTTCTGTCTTGGTGTGGATTCCTGGGACTGAACTCTGGTCTCCAGGCTTGCACGGCAAGTGCCTTTACGTGCTGAGCCTATAGTACAGCATTTTCGTAAGACAAGTCATTATATATTGTTTTATATCATCACCCTCCCCAACTACGAATGTGTATTTTTAGTATACTCCCAAGTCAGAATTGCCAGAGTCTGTCTAGCCTAGTTTTAAATTCTTTAGTGACAGGAGCTTTATTCTTTCTCAGGGAAGCCTCACATGTTAAAAAAAAATTGTTAGAACTTTTGTTTATTGAGTAAAAATCTTTTGAGGGGCCTTATCTTCTTCAGACCCATGGCAAAATTTGTCACTTCATGCCTTGTGTTTAGTCTCAGCAGATAGTCAAGAATGCCATAGTGTGGACCTTGTCAGGCATGTTTTCAGGGAGCCTCAGTAGCCAGGAGATGCAGAGAAGTAGCACCATTCCCAGGATCCTTTGGCTGTTAGGCCTGGTTCAGAGGCTGAGAAGGATCCAGTTGGAATGGCTGCAGGTACCTTTTGCCTCAGTGCGTCCTTTCCTGCTGCATGGTTCACATGACCCTCAAAGACACCTATCTGCTTCCTTGGGAGACCTTGAGGAACTCAACCATCCATATGACTTCTGTTTAGAGACCTTCAGTAGCCCTCCCCTCCACTTCCTAAGCATACACCCCTAAATCTGGTGTGCAGGCAAGTCGGGTTTGATCTCTTCACCCTCCTTTTTCCATGCATTTACTCCCTTCTCTGCTGCACATGGAGATACCCCTTTATTTTCTGTTGACACCAACCATGTGCTCATCCTTCTGCATCCTTTTTGCTGAGATTTCTTTCATCCTCCGAGCTCATATAAGATCTTACCTGCCCCCATTCTACCATTCCAGGCAAAACCAGCTCTAGATGGACCAGTGGCAGTTGATCCTGCATGCATGGTTGCACAAACCCTAATTACTGTTACCTCCACATCCTCCCAGCTAGCTCAGCTCCGAGATCACAAGTCATGTGGTCATTATTTGGTATTCCCACATGCAGGCCCAGTGCCCAGAACTCTTCAAGGTGCAGTGGTACGGCAGGAGTAGACCAGTATTTTTGCTTCTTTGTTCCTCCTCATAAGGATTTTGAGGAGGCTCTCGGGAGAGCCGGACCTCATTGCTCTGCGCCAGCATCCTCACCCTCGGCATCAGCTCCAATGAGAAAAGTGCTGTTTAGCAGCTGATAATTAGCGAGCGGCATTTGGGCTTGTCTGGCTCAGAGGCAAAACTGGTATTTAAACAATAAAGTGTTTTAAATCAAGTATTTAAGCACCAGCTTCAGCAGCAACTGCTATTAACGTAGCCCTACCCAGCTACCTTGACAATAGGGGTGAGTAGAGCTGAAGAATTTCCCATAGAATAGAGGGGAAGGGGTCTGGATGGGTGCTAGAAGGAGCTGACCAGGGACTTTGATTTTGCTGTCTGGGCTGGGGCTGCTTGGGGAGTGGGGAAGTTAGAGAAAGGCTACCAGCGTTCACTCGAGTCCATTGTCTCCCAGGCTGTACTAATGTTGCTGAGCGTGCAAGAAGAGAATTTGGAGAGAGAGGATAGGAATGAACTCAGACATCTATCCTAAGGTATAAAGCACATGAAAGTATTTTTATTTAAAATTTTTTGTTTATTATTATATAATATATTGTTATATTATTATTATTATTATTATTATTATTATTTCATGTGCCTGCTTGTATGCTGGTGCAGACATGGTGCCTGCGGGTGTTGGATTCCCTGGAATTGGGGTTACAGTTGGTTCTGAGCTACCATGTGGTTGCTGGGAATTAAACCTAGGCCCTCCGGAAGAGCAGCCAATGCTCTTAGCCGCTGAGCCATCTCTCTAGCCCCGTGTTTTTATTTTTAAATAGCGTTCCTTCAGTACTGGAAATGGCTTATGATTTTTTTTTCTGCTGCAGCTGAGATGGCAGGAGGAAGGACTGATGAGGGCTTCCTCCCTTCCAGGACACATAGAGCTGGAGGAATTCCCCGGCCTCTTGATGGTGCTCAGATACTAACCACAAACAGCAACTGTCAAAGGTGTTCTGAGAAACACATGTGCCAGGAATACTCTTTCAGAGAAGAACAGCTAGCTCGCGAGAGGCTTCCTGTGTGTTGGGTAGTGTTTGAGAATGCTTTGCTCCCGTGTGTGTGTGTGTGTGTGTGTTCCTGTGTGTGTTCCTGTGTGTGTGTTCCTGCACGTGCGAGCATGCTCATGCATGCACCTCTCTGTGCTCAGCTACACAGATAAGTGGTGATACCTTTCAGGGTCAGCTTCATTGAGAACAAAGTAGAAAGTCCACACCCCAGGAAGGCACAGAGGAGGCCAGAGACTTATTTTTTGTAAGTTCATCCCAAGGTACAGGTCCTGTGTTTTTACACCCAAAGCTGGGATCTATTTAACAAATAGTTTTCCTTGGGGAGTAAGGTGTGCTGTATTCAGGTTTGAAAGAAAATCTGAGATGTGTAGTTTGAACATGAAAGCGATCGTGAGGATCTGTGTGAGGTCAGGATATGTGTCCCTGTCTATGTGTCATTATTTATCTGATTTATCTGGCTCTTGATAGCAATCCCTTGCTGTCACACACAGTCTGTGGGTCTTCCTCCTGCTCCATTCAGATTTTTCTGCTGGACTTAGGGGTGCTGGTGGCTGAGCTCACTTAAATCATGTGTGATGGTTATGGTGGCTATGATGGCTTACCAACATAGGTGTGTACCTTGAGAGCATCCACCCAGGTACTCGACGGACAATGTAAGATAGTTGATGAGGGTAGGGGCAGTGAAGACTCCTTAAGGAAATAAAACTAGTTGGCTCAGGGCTGGAATGCTGTTGCTCAGTGCTGAGGTCACTTGTTGCTCTTGCAGAAGACCTGTGTTTGTTTCCCAGTGGATCACAGCTGTCTGAAACTCCAGTTCTAGGGATCCAGCACCCTCATACAGATACAACATGAAGGAAAAGCACCAATGTAAATGTAATAAAGATAAATAAATATTTAATAAACACAAACATCTAGCTGTCTTATAGGGGGCATGCCCTTGTTTTCTGTGACATGTGCACAGATATGATTTGTAGCCAGAGTTGAGTTGAGTGATGTGTATGTTCTGCCCCTCTTACTAGTTTCTAATGGTCCCTGTAGAAGCTCCATTGCCACTGTTCTTAAATAGCAGTGTGTATATATGTGTGTGCACGTGTGCACTCATGTGCTTCACCCACCTGTTCTTTCCTCTTGCTGAAGCTCATAGAAGAAACATGCAAGCAGGGTGATTCTTCTCCATGCCAGGTGATGGACAAGCTAATATGCAGTGACCATCAAAGAAGGGGCTGCAGATGATGTAAGAGCTAATATGGGGTGACCAGGAAAGAAGGGGCTGCAGGTGATGGAAGAGCTAATATGGGGTGACCAGGAAAGAAGGGGCTGCTTGTTTCTCCAAGCTCTGAAGCCAGTCCTGAAGTGTTCTATGACATCACATAGGTAGGGGACGTTCTGCAAATGTGTGTTGCCACATGAAAGGGCCTGAGAAGAAGGTCTCCTTAACAGAAGCTGTTACACTCTGTGATTGGGACAGAAAGGACCTTCTTCCAGGCTCTGTCTCCTCTCTAATGTCTGATTAGTGATTAGCATCCTATGGTATACTATCTGAGGAGTAGCAATAAAATACTCCTTTTCTGAGAGAACTGCCCAGTGATTCAGAGAAAGTCACCTGTTCTGAGCCAACACCTGTTGAAGTGGTTTGAAAAAGCTGTGTATTTGTGTGTGCATGCGTGTCCGTATATGCGCATGCGTGCTCTGGGGGCATGGTGGAAGAGGGATCCGGCAGGTGGCTTCTGTTAGAGGTGGCCCTGCCTGAAGCCCTTTTGCTTTGTGTTTCTGGGAATGCTTTGTCCCGCCTTGGAAGCAATGAATAGCAGCTACATCTGTCGAGCCTGGGAAGTGCAGTTTTCAGTGTGGGGTGAGCAGTTGGCAGACACTCCTGCTGGAGGCTCAGGCTGCCCAGAGCTTCTTGGTATTAGGGAAAGGCGGGGCTAGGGATCCTTAGGCAGCTGCTTGCTAATCCTGGCAATGGGAGGAGTAAGGTTTAGCCTGCTTTTATCTCCCTGCATTCTTTTCTGACTACAATGCCAGGCTGCTATACTGACCCTTGAAGGAACAGCTAGGAAGAAGCAGGTGACTTGAAGGTTTTCTCCCCTCCTCATTGGCCCAAGGGCTTTGCACACCAGAAGATAAAGGCACTCACTGAACTCTCCATTACCCAGAGTAAAATTCAGAATTTTGAAATTAATTGAGATAGATTGACTAAGGCTTGTGGAGGTTTAAAAATACTTTTTAATTAAAATAAGGTTTTTTTCATTTTTTTAAATTTTATGTATATGGGTGTTTTGCCTGTGTGTATGTATGAGCACCACATGCATACCTGCTGCTGTGGGGCCAGAAGAAGGTGTCAGACCTGGGACTAGAATTATAGACTGTTGCGAGCCACCATGTGTGAGCTGGGACTTGAACCCAGATCCCCCGGATTAATAGCCAGTTCTTAACCACTGAGCCATCTCTCCAGTCCTTTCTTGTATTTTTCAGAGATTTGCTTGGAATCGTTTTTAGAATATTGTTGGTACTGATTGAAAGCGGAAAGCATTCTGGCACTGCTGGGATGCAGGCTTAGCCAGGTTCCTTATATGTTTTACTGATTTTTCTTGGTTTTAGTCCACTTTCTCCCTTTTGAGCTTTTACAAAGGAATTAGTCTGTCCTCAGCAAGAACTAGGTGGGGTGTCTTCATTTTTCAGCTCTTTGGCATGTTCTCTTTTTGGGTCTCATACATAACTAGAGCCCCAGTTACTGAAATGGGGGAGTGGCAAACCCAGTGGAGGGAGGGCTCCTGCTGGTCCTCATTACTTGTCCTGACACTAGGAAGGCCAGCTTTGGTGTGGGAGGCAGCAGCATTAGCCCCTGCAGCCAACTGGGTTGGGCTTGCATACTCCTAGCCCCCAGGGCAGATGCAGGGACCAGCAACCTTGGCTCCCCAAGACTGGCATAGTTTTCTGGTGGGGAAGGAACCTCTGCTCACTGAGGTAGGGGTAGGCTGAGGGGTGGAGAGGAATGTGGGATGACTCCCCCATCAGCTGGGCATGCATCACTACTGATGGGAAGGCCTCCAGACAAACTGGTCATGATGGAAACTTATCCCCTTGTGGAGCTTTATTTATTCAGAAATCCTAACTTTTTCCAAGTTCTGGTAGTGTCACTGTTTCTGAAGGCTTGGAAGCAGATGATGGCAGAGCCTAATGCTGTAGTGACTGCCTGTCCATCATCTTCTGGTCAGTACCTCTAACTGACACTGGGTTCTAGCCAGAACTCAGTGCGTTTGTAGTTGGGGAAGAGTTCACATTGCACCGTCATTGCCTCTTTAGACCTAGCCCTTATTCAGTGCCCTAGTCTGGCCATGGCCCTGCCTGCAGCTGTGGTCCATCTGGATCTAGATGCTGTCAGGCTGTTTTGTGTGATGAGGATCTCAGGTCTCTTCTTGGTGACTGGCACAGTGATTCCTGGGTAGAAGCAGGACTTCCCTCCCCAGGCACTGCCCAGATTTTCTCCAAGCTCTTCAGGCCCCTTTTTGGGTCTGACCTGTGATAAAGTACTGTGACCAAGCAGAGGCAATTTAAGGAAGAGAGTTGATTTTGGCTTATAGTTTCAGACGGATGGGAGTCCATCATGGCAAGCCCGAGACATGGCAGTCAGCAGCAGGAGCAGGAACTAAAAGTGGGCATCTCGAAATGCAGAGGGGACTCCAGTGGGCTGTTAACTCGCAAAGATCCCAGTGACTGTTTCTACTCCAGCTAGGCTGCATCACCCCACGGTCTCTCCCAAACAGTGCCACCATCTGGGGACCAAGCGTTGCAACACCTGAGCCTATAGGGGGCATTTCTTGTTTAAACCACTACAGCCTCTAGGCTGCCACTCACCTCATCCCTCATTTTCATCCACCTCTAGGCTGCCACTCACCTCATCCCTCATTTTCATCCACCCAACCTCATCCTCTAGCCTGGAAGTTGTTTTGGTTTTATTTGAAATGTATATGTATTCTCTCCTTTAAGATCTTGAGTCCAGAAGCTCCATTGTTCAGGTTCCTTGGAAACCAGAAGGGTGAGTTGAGAAAGAGCAGGCCAGTAGTAGGCACTGATAGCTAGGAGAGTTCTCTGGTGTCCTGTTCTTTTCTGGGGAGACACACGGGGTCCACTCATGCCACACATGTCTTAGCTTGTATAGGAAAGAAAATAGTCAGAGGGACTTACCTGTCATTTCTCAGTAAGCTGATTGTAGTGCGTAAGTTAGAACCTACTTGCTCTGCTTTCTGGCATATTCTTTGATCACATGACAAAGTCTATCACATGTTGTCTTATGCAGCCAGAGTTAGATGATCTGTGTCATTGGAGTGGGGGGTGGGGACAGAGATGGTAATCTTAAAATTATTGAAACTAGGCTTTAGAAAATATGAATGAATTTATTTTTCATTCAGGAAAATGTATTCCTTTAATTCTCTTTGGCTTCCATAATGTTGTTTGTTCTAGAAACACACATGCAACACAGAGACAGAGAGAGAGAGAGAGAGAGACAGACTGGGGCTATGGGATAATCTTCTGCTTATTGATTCAGATTTTTGCTGTGGCTTATCTTCAAAGTGGAGCATCCATGTGCAGATGGTTGAGGGCTGTTTGGACCTTAGGCCGTTTCTTTGGAGGAGCAGTTGGTGAAACAGCAGGCTCCCTGCTTTTGGCCTGTGTGACTGCTGGAGATCCGTGGGACTCGGGTTGGCATCTGTGTATTTGGTTTCTGTCTAGAAAAGTGGCTTCTAGAGATGATATAAGTAGTTGGTTGTCAACACAGGACAGTACACGTGCCCTTATTCCCCTCACAGGGTGGTGGAGCCCTTCAGCCAAGGCTAGAGTGGGCTGGGCTTGTTTCTGACCACAGTCATATAATGCAGCTGGTCCCATAGGAGCAGGAGTTGATGACGTCCGAAGTCTAAGCACCAACCTTACGCTTACTCTGCTGGCCAGTGTTGCCTGTCACCAGGTCAGCCTGGCCTTTCACAGGCCTTGCCTTGAGAGGCCCTTCTGTGGGCCAAAACTAGCACTGTCTGACACTTTGCTCCCATGACCTCCCAGCCACCTCCGGTCCCTGTGGTGCTGGGGACTGGCTGTTCTTTCTCCTCTCCATAGCTTCTTACTGTAGCCATTTCAGACGTGCAGTTAGCACCCATCTGCCCAGCCCTAGGTTCTGCCAGTGGCCGTGTACTACTTTGTTTACCACTCTTTGCAGTCTTCCAGCTCATTGTCCATTATATAGTTCACTGTATTTGGAGGATACATTTCATAGCTGTCTTAAACATCAACGCGTTTCACCCTATACTTTCAGCATACATATGCATTCGAGTCCAGTATTTCTAGTGTGTGTGCGTTGTAAAATTTATATAGCAAATATATACACAAAAATCTTAATTTGATGAAGCTTGGCAGAGGTTCCATATATAACCCAAATCTATATAACAAAAAGGTTATTACTCTAGTAAATTCCTCCATTCCTCTCCCAACCATACCAGTACCTACCCCTTTACAAGATGGGCACACACAGACACACACACACATACCCTTCCCCTCGTGTGTGTATATATGTGTGTGCCCGTGTGTACATGTGCATGAACTGTTGTGTGAGGTTCATCCACATGGTTGCACGTATTGGCAGTCTGTTACTTCTTGCGCCAAGTCCTGTTCCATTGTGTGGGTGTGATAATTTGCTTATTTGCTCTCCTGTGGATGCCGTTTGGGTTGTTTCCATTTTGAGAACTAATGAATCAACTCCAAGTGCCTTCTTGTGCAGGTCTTTTTCTTGTCAACCTAATATTTGCATTTCTCCTGGGTGAGTAGCTGGCATGTGATTGCTTGGGGCCTGGAGGCTGTTGTGTCTTGTTTCTGGCCAACTGCCCTGTCTTCCCACTGTCTGAGATTAGTGAGAGCCTGTTCCTCAGCTGAGTTACTCTTGCAGAGACAGTGGGTTCTCCCTGGAGCCCACCTTTTTCAGGGAGAGGAAAGTGACTATCTTACAAGACTTTACCATTGTTGACTTGCTCACTGCCACCAAGGAAAGCAGAATTTAGTTCCTTTTGGTGGCACCCCCATGGAATTTTAGGACTGTTACTGCTTTTACCTTTTGACTACCTCTTGAGGGTTCTCCTTTTAGGCCTGTTGCTCTGGTTTATCGGGCTGTTTCTCTTGTGTTGTGGTTCTCAGCTCTGCTACATCTCGTCTTCTGAGAAGGAGCACTGTTTTCACCGTGTGGCTGAGAACTGACTAGCAGGAGTTGGGACATGAGTGTGTACAGTGCAGAAAGTGAGCTGTGACATCAGATGAGTTAGCTCTTGTCAGGATGCTACGTATCCACAGCATGACGTCATATGGAACCTTTGATACGATAACACGAGCTGCCCGAGGTCTGCTTGCCGTTGTGTCATTTAATCCTTGTTTCTATCTGATGCTAAAATTAGCTTAATCGGGACTCTTGGGTTAAAGCAGCCTTTCGTAGCCTTTCTTGATATTACTGAGTAGATGCATCTTTGTGGTGGGGTCTAGGGAGGGTTGGGGGTGAGGGAGAGGTGATGTTGACCTGGTATGTAGGGATTAGTAGCATTATGTCCTCTCCTCATTAGATGCACTTGCAGTGCATTCCCCAAAGCAACGATGATCAAAATTTTGCCAGAGCCGGGCTGGACGAAAAACAGGCCCGCTCCCCTATCACTACAATTGGCGCTCCAATGTGGTTAATGAACTCCCCGTAAAACCTGAGAGAGCTTGGGAAGTAATTCTGGGCAGAAAAGAATAAAGCATGGCTTCTTGGTAGCAGCAATCTCTCAGGTCTGCTCTGCTTGCTAGAGGCAAGCGCTCTCATTTAAGAGAGGCTTCCTGACTCAGCTTTAGCTGCAAAACCCTCAGCTCTTTAAGAGGTCCTGCTATGAAACACTCTTTTAAGAGGCCCCACCACCAAACACTTAAATGGTGTTTATGAATAGCCGGCAGCATGCTTCTTGGTGGTGACAGGGACCTTGAAACTCCAGAGAGTTCTGGCAATAAACCTGGCTCCCACCAGTACCCCTGCCATGAAGCTAGACTCTCAGAAAGCTAAGGAATNGGCTTCCTGACTCAGCTTTAGCTGCAAAACCCTCAGCTCTTTAAGAGGTCCTGCTATGAAACACTCTTTTAAGAGGCCCCACCACCAAACACTTAAATGGTGTTTATGAATAGCCGGCAGCATGCTTCTTGGTGGTGACAGGGACCTTGAAACTCCAGAGAGTTCTGGCAATAAACCTGGCTCCCACCAGTACCCCTGCCATGAAGCTAGACTCTCAGAAAGCTAAGGAATGTGTGGATGCTTATTGTGGGCAGTGACAAATCAACTTTCTTTTTAAAGAGTCATTTTGTTATTGGTCATCTGGTCATCTGGGACATTTGCAATTTTGTTTCTTCATTGTATTCTAGTGAGAAACTCATAGCCTGTGTTGTAAAAACAGATAGTTGATAGACAGTTACAAAGATGGAGTTTCTGCCAAGAAATGAAAAATAGTAGTTCTGGATTATGGATGTCCTTCGTTTAGTGTTGGTTGCAAGTTGTTATGGATAATGGTCAGGAAGAAAGCTAAGCAAAAGGAGATTAGATTCAGAGATTTTGTTTTGAAAAAAAAAGAGGGGGAGTGCTATGGGACAGTGAAAGGAAGTTTGAGCCAAATATAAGTAGAATTATAGGACAAATACCTAAAAGTGAAAGTACAGACATTGCCGCTGTCCAGGACTCTGCGTGTGCGGACAGACAAGGTGGCCTCAGGACATTGCCGTGGGAAAGAGTTTTGTGGCAATAGATAAGATCTCTGCACTGGGAAACCTCTTGGATGCTTCACGGAGCTGCACTGCAGATGGTGGTGTAGAAACTAGTCCCAACCTGGAAAGGAAGAGGTGGTTTATGGAGCTAGAAAACGTGTTCACTCCATGGCGTATACACACAGCACGGAGGCCAGCATGGTTTTGGTTGCAAGAATGTGAAACACTCATTCTCAATGTCTCTAATGTTTTAAATGAAGAAATAAAAGTTTTGTTTTCAAATTTCCGTATTCATTAATAACTTGAAGGAAATCTTAATGTCTTGAAAGTTTTAGAAGGTCATGGAGCAGTTGTCTCTTTCCAGCCCCTGCCTCTTTTCAAGTGTGTAGGTGAACGTACATGCATGTATCAATGTGTTTTTCTGTTTCCCACATGCTTCCACACGCTTGGGAGAATGTGGCAGATGGGAGCTGTGCACCTGTGGCAGACAGGATAGCAAGACAGGAGGAGCTGGTGACAGAATACATCTAAGGACTACCTCTGGCCTACTTTCTCCAGCCAGGTTCCAACCTCTTGAACTATCCAGAACCTCCCAAAACAATGCTACTCACAGGGTCCGAGGCTTTAATACGTGAACCCAGGGGACATCTTATCTCAGATCATAACAGCTGTTAAGTTTATGGGAATGAGGAAGATGGAGGGGCTGATTCTACCTCCAAGTGGCCAGAGAAGTTTCACAGGAATGGAGGACACTGGAATGATTTTCGAAGGTACAGAAAGTCCTGAAGGGCCTGGAGTCACCACATGTAATGTCGCTTAAATATCGGGACTGTTGGGTCGTGAGCGCAGATACAGAATGACCAAATTTCAAATTTGGATTTTGTTTTGTTATCCAGTGGAGGGATTTGCAGAAAAGAAGGTCCTGCTCAGATCAGCATTTCGGAAGGTTTCCTAGTTCGCATCATTGTCAGCTTGACACAGCCTAGAGTCAATTGAGGGAAAGCCTCCATCGATGAGTTGCCTAGATCAGATTGGTCTGTGGGCATGTCTGTAGTAGTGTCTTGATTATTAATTAATACAGGAGGGCCAGCCCACTGTGAGGTATCACCATCTCTATGCAGGTGGTCCTGGCCTGTATAAGAAAGCTAGCTAACTGGGTGGTGGTGGCGCCTTTAATCCCAGCACTACACAAGGCAGAGGCAGGTGGATCTCTGAGTTCAAGGCCAGCTTGGTCTGTGAAGTGAGTTCCAGAATATCCAGGACTGTTACACAGAGAAACCCTGTTTTGAAAAACAAACAAACAAACAAAAACAAAAAAAAGAAAGCCAGCCAAACGTGAGTCTGTAAGCGAGCCAGCAAGCAGCATTTCTCCATGATCTCTGCTTCTAGCTCCTGCCCTGCCCTCCCTCAATGACCATGTGACCTGGAGTTATAAGGAAGGGCAAACCCTTTTGTTTTCCTCCACTGCCTCCTCTGAGTTGCTTTTGGTGAATCACAAGAGCTGGAATAGAAGGCTGTCCAGGCTTATTAGAGCAGAGTGTGGCTACCATTTAGAAAGTGATTAGAATGTGCCTAGTGGAAGTGGCTCGCAATCTAGCAAACAGCAGAAAGGCTGGGCCGGGAATTTGGATTTTGGTGATCTCCTCAGACACACTATTGAATTGCTTCCGTCAGGGAGGGTGGGAGGCTAAGGTTGAGGACCGCACTATTTAGCTCTGCACTAGACGGCGTCAGTACCATTAACTAAGGGTTCAGTGTAAATTGGAGGGGGCAGTGGCTTTAGTTTGGTATTTAGCAGCCTGTCCTGGATCCATTAGACAGCATCCCAGTGGTCTGTCCGGAGACGGTGCCTGTATCCCTCATGTTCAAGATCCCTCGTGTCTGGCATTCCTTTGGTGCTCCTTAGAGTCACTGGCTGTCGTTTGGTTTGTCAGGCGCCTGTGGGTGGTGAAGGTCTCTTGATGATCTGCCCCAGAGCTTTGCCAGCGGTGGTGCGTGTCAAGCAGTCGGATGGTCAGTCCCTTTCCTTTAGACAAGCAGTGAACTCCACACCTCTTAGATGTGGCACTGTGTGAGCTCCTTTGTTTTCATCTCCTTTCTTTTCCCTTCAGCTGTGGATGCCTGGAGCTCAGTCTGGTGTCAGAAGGACAGTGGGTACCGAAGAGGGGCATGTGTGGCTAGTTGTCCTCGCCAGCTGTGGTGCCCACTCTCACTGCATCCCAGGCCGCTATTCTTCTGAGGCTAGGGGTGTAAACTGCTTCTTAGTCTTAGATCCCCTGTGTCCTTAGGAGCCAGCATGGATGTGTGATTTTAGATATTTAGCTTCTAGTCTGAAGAACAGCCTTCTTGCTAGAAAAGATGGGCAGTCCCCCATTGCTGCCTCTGTTGCCAACAGGGGTCGCTTCCTCCCAGATCCTTTATTTATTTATTTATTTTTTAAACTTTGACTGCAGCGAGTAGTTCATGCATTTATTTCCAGGTTCTCTGCTCTCGTTTTGTGAGCCAGCACGTCTTTCTGCCCTGCTAGCAGTTTTGTGCCTTGGGACCCATTCCTTAGTACCTTACTTTCCCAGTGTTGTGGTCCTGACCTCCTCTGTGTTAGGTCTCCCGCCTCCTCCTTCCTGGTTATTGTGTTACAATTCACTTGCAGGAGACTTGCCTAACCTTTTTAGGCAGATTCCTCTTTGAGGTCATCCTATTGCTGTTTTCTCAACATCCACATGTTGGTCTATCTAAACTGCAGGTCTCCTTACCCCCTTCTCCCCTCTTTGAATTTGAACAAGGATCCTTTCTCTCAGTGTGGTGGTCTTATTCTGGCTTTTGCTAAGGAATATCTATATAAGCATCATGTCCTCTTTGGTCAGTCAGTTCAGAGCAAAAGTGCTTTTGCTTGTGTTTTCAGCTGGGTGAGGGATGGTGTCTCCAGTATGATGAGACAAGACGTGACCAAGTGCCTTCTTCCTATCAGAACAGATGCTAACTTCTCTGTCACGTGTGTTCTTGTGTTAGGGGACTGGAGCACTGTCCCATTTCTGGGCCATTTTACCCAGATGTGGGAAAGAGTGGCTCATGTCTCATTTTTCTCAACTCTTCTCCCATATGTTATACAGACAGCTTCCGCCTTCTTTTTTCTTGACCCAGTCGTATATTGGCGTTAGAGGTGTGTGTTTGCATGCTCACATATCCCTGAATGTTGGCTCTCAATTTATAGGAGCTACATTATTTTTATTCTTCCCTTCCCCTCCCCGATCCTTCCCATCAGACCTGTTTAGAGTTGAGCCTCATTCAGCTAAAGTGGAGTCCAGAAGATGACATAGCATTTTACCATTTAAATTAAAATTGGCACTTGCAGTGGTAAGGCAAATTGAGCTCTTGACCTCCTCCTGCTGTACTGAAAAAGATCTCTGTGGATTCTTACAAGTCTCACCTACTAAATACTATAAAGAATATGTCATTTTTCTTCCTGTTGCTTGAATTCTAGCCTAGGACCAACTTAAAGAGTTTGGTGTGTCTCCTCACCTGGTTTTATCTTGATTTCTGGGAAAGATACCTCGTGATTTGTTGAAAGCCATGCCCTGTGGCTGATACAATCTGTCCATTTAATTAGTTAGTGCTCACTGAGACTCCTATGTCAGGCTTTGCACCGGGCCTCAGGAGTGGAATAGCTGTGTGTGTGTGTGTGTGTGTGTGTGTGTGTGTGTGTGTGTGTGTGTGTG